>OMKK01090734.1:17256-28800 GCA_900302305.1 Polymixia japonica
CACATTTAATTTATCACACTGCGGAGGGTAAACAGAATAGTACACATTTAATGTATATGGGTAGCTTTACCAGCAGACCAATATTATTTTCCTAAAAGCATGATGTGGATATGGTTTGATCCCTTGTCTCATATCTATAATGAAATACACAACATCAATTAACGTAAAAGCAGTTTTGCTGGAACAAATGTAGGACATTTCCTGACAGACAAGGCAAGACTCATCTTCAATTGGGTCCTGTCATGGATCCCTGACACATTAAATGTCTACTTATGGTCTAAAGTCACCTCGTGATGTGGGCACTTAAGCCTTGCACCTGTTCTGTCCAGGGTCTGATTGTTCTATTCGGTTGAAGGAGACGTGGTGGGGGTCTAGAATTTCATGGGATAATTACCTGCTGTTGATATGGGATGTTATTAGGTAACCATGGTGTTATCAAGTGTTGTTAAGACCTTTTTGATGCCATTTGAAGTAACTTAAATTAATGTAATGAATAAATAAATAACCGTAGACCTATCAGAGTATGCCTGACTGGGCTGATATCTCATTTGACAAACAAAGCACCAAGGAAGTGCAACATTTTGAAGACCTCTACATTTATGAAAAAACCCACAATATTTAACTGCGTTTAAAATATTTTAAGGCTTGGAACCCAGATCATACAATTTAAAATATCTTAAGATTTTCAGGAACTGAAAGCACACTCAGATCAGTCAGTAGCCTATTACAGACAAATTGCAATTATAAAAAATGTAATGTTAAATAAAGGGTCCCTTTTGTGTGATACCATTAGCCAATATCCTTTATCAAATGTTGTATGCCTGTCTACATAATTAACATTTGATAAAGGATATTGGCTAATGGTATCACACAAAAGGGACCCTTTATTTAACATGACATTTTTTATAATTGGAATTTGCCAATTTAGCTGGAATGGGGAAATGTATTGGTTACACAGTTGATATTTGTAAAGCCCTGGTATACGCAGACCGTATGTTTCAGCTGTTGAATAAGAATGTAATCAGGGGACCTCGTTTAGCTCGAGAGCTAAACCCCCGTTGCGCAAACAGGTCTGACATTTTGGAAGTTGAATTGCAAAACGTTGGAGAGAAAAAAAGGCTTTGTGAGTGCAGGGGTCGTCGCATTTACCGAGCAGCAGGTTGACCAGGACCTCTTGCCCAGCCAGAGTATTACTCCTCGTCAGACACACGATAGTGCCAATGATCCACGTGATGCCGTGCCCCGTAAGCGCGAGCAGGGTGACCATGGACCGGCAGCCCCCCCACGACGACGACGTGTAGGCGCAGACCCCCATGCGCTTGGACAGGCTGATGTCGATGGCGAGGAGGGAGTTCATCGCTATTCCCTTAAACGAAGGGTTCAACTGCATACAGTCTTCTTCTGGCATTTTGCCGGGCTCTTTTTTATCCTTGCTGGCGCTGTCGGTAGGTTCTTCGCTCGGCTGGCTTGTCTGGTGCTTGATTTGACCCGGTCGTCTTGCGCCGGTTCGACCCTCGGAGGAGCCCCCGCCTCGCAGGGGCTGGTTCAGGGACATGAATTCGGGTCGGCTCAGGACGTTGTTTCGGTCCCGCGCCTTCGATCTCAAACTGTGACTCGAGGGCATGTTGGATTAGACCCACGTCGCCTCCCCTAATCTAATCTGACAATCTTTTTGGGCGTTTGGGTAGCCAGGACGGTGAAAATGTCCTAAGATAAGCTTCTCGCCAGTCCTTCCCCTCCTGTGGCCCTAATAGATATATTTAGACCGACTGGAATGCGGGTTGGCCATGCTGTTTATACCCGCGACCCGCGCAGGCACGAAGAGTGGAGTGACAGACGTTTGCTTCGGCCAATCCAGTGAAACGCGATCTACAGCGTGGAACATAAAACGACATTATAAGCATGTTACACCACAACACCGCGCAATCACACACCTAACGGTTGCAGTGGTACGGTGAAAACTAACACGGATTTACCCAGACTACAAACATGCATGGAATGCGCAAGACACTGGCAAATGTTATTATCTTACCAGACGACGGATAAGAATAGCCCATATGGCATCACTTAGATCTCTCCGGTGCACCCCACATCCACAATGACATCTTTGGAATTGAAGGAACGTAACGGGGAATTGTTTTATATAGCAATACCGATACAGCTCCCTAAAAACTAAAAAGCGAGCAGCCATCCACAATCGGGGATATTCGGTGAAGACAGTGTAGCAGTGACTGTGCAGCATCTCTTTCTCCCCGTAAATATGACGTAGTTTACGCACAATTCCAATTCAACTTGTGCGGCGCGCAGGGCGGGAGTTCTCCAAGGTCCTTAAACGGACAGCGACGGAGGAGAAGCGCGCGCTGCCTACTGCCCCCAGCGCACCTGGCATCGCCACGCGCACCCAAAGCGAAGTTTGACTTTTGACAACTTCCTCGTAGACAATAAGCGAAAGACAAAGCGTGTTGCGTTATTTTACTTTCGTTAATATAGACGCAACGACGGCACACATAGCCTAAGTCAATATTATTTTTATTATTATTATATTATTAATATTATATACACATATAGCTATAGCACGCAATACTGTTCAAAGTTAAATTAAATTCAACCACTTATCCAATAGGTACCCAATTTATATAGCTGGTCGGTCTGAACAGGGACTGGGCAAATATCTTGGGGGTTGCTTTAAGTACCTTAAACTTTTAATTTACTTGTGCCCTCTTTGTTCCCGCTATGCCTGCAACTTCGTAACAATTGAATTAAGAGGTCCCAATAGAATTACTATTTCACTCCATGGACTTTGATAGAAACAGCATCGCGCAGCCTACATTTCCCAGCATCCATGCAGTTCAGAGCGGAAGTGTCGTCTTAAATGTACTTATAAAGGAGCTGCTACCCAAGCCGCTGAAATAGACCAATGCGGGAGGGTGAACCTGCCGCGGACGCGATGGGACGAGCCCAGGGATATGACAGTCCGTGCTGGAATTTAGGCTAAATCGTATCCCACAAAGACAGGACTCGTTGTAGCTTTTTTGTCGAATTATGTGACAGCTCGCATTAATGCCGATAGAGGCTTTCTAAAATATCTATTTTAAATTAAAGCATGGATCCAGTTGGAGGGACTAAAGTTGACCTGGTTGCCTTTGGATGTTGCAGTGTTCAATCAAAAACTCGATGAGGTAAATGCTTGTTGAAATGCTACCTCTGAGGGACCTTGAAATAATTTGCAGCAATAGATGGGAAAGGACGGGAACGCGAGTGAGAAGATAACGGAATCACCTCTGACCACACTAACACGCATCTAGGGCAACCCAAGGAACTGTGAGACAATTCATTGAGGGGCTTTGAATTTCCCCCAGATTTATAGTAGCTGACGAAACTGGTGATTTTCCAGTGAACTGTTTTATAAGTAGACTTCTTTGCATGTTATTTTTATGACTAAAATACCCCACACCTTATGCTGAGAAACAAACAGTAGCCTTTTTAATAGTTAAATGTTTTATTTGGATCAATTGAGACTACTGCAAAATTAAGGTGCATTACTCCACGGAATCTAAACGTCAACTTTGCTGCCATATCGCCATTTGTCGTAAAACCGAGGTCAGCGTCTCTCTGTCCACGCTAAAGCATTTCTTCGGAATACAAATCACCTCACATGCTTTTAACGCATATAGTCTAGTAAACATGAAAAAGACATGACACGTCAGGACCGCAGGCTTCAACCGGGCTAATATGACTTCGAAATATAACGTTTGCAGTTTTTTTTTTTTTTAGAAATCATATTAAGCTCTTAACTAACTTGGACCCTATGCTTTATTTCAACACAAAGTCGATGAAGTGCACTTTCCCGAGGGATGCATGCTGTCAAAAACTCCTGCAACGGTACGCGTTTATGGCGCTTATGGCGCACAGAACACATTTGAAGAGGCAGCGACTGCTCGACTGAAAACCTTCAGTACACGGAAACGAAAGTTGTGTCTGCGCTTCTCTTAGAGGTGAAATGGCATTTTACGCACCGGAAAGCATGCGCCTGTGAATGTGAAGATCCTTTTTTGATTTCGTGTTTTACGTCCTAGCTCTGGATTAAACAGATGGTTACAGGATGCATGGCGTTTAGTGAAACTGTCTGCTATAAATAAACCTTTTCTGTTATTTCGGACAACATGTGGAGCCAACTGTAGTGACTTTGTTTGCTGTTTCCATGCGTCTTTCTTCTCCAGACCTCTGGACGTTGTTGTGGATTGTGTTGCTATTTAATGCAATGGGCTGTATCCAGAGTATCAGATGTAAGCCCAAGAGTTTCCGGGAGAGTATCATCGTTCTAGAGGTGAACTCTTCCATCGACTCCAACCCCACCAGCATCGACGAGTCTTCCAGCGTGGTTCTGCGCTACCGGACGCCGCACTTCCGAGCTTTTGCACGTGTTCTGGTGCCACCCGTGGCCGGGAAAGAGACATGGACCATTGGTTGGATTCAAGCATGTAACCACATGGAATTTTACAATAAGTATGGAAGCAAAGGGATGTGAGTATCTCCAATTAACTGTCTTTAATTCCGCAGACCGCGTTTGATGGTGACATCATGCCAGTTGAGCTCGGTTGGGGGATTTGTAATAGGGTACTTCAACCGACACCTCTGAGGAGGATGCATGCACAATTCACATAACTGTGGAATAATAATAATAACAATAATAAAAAGACAATATAGGGCTTTGTTAGCTATCACCTTCTTTATTTTAACCCCCTATAACGCCAGTGTTTGTCACATAAAAAGAAAGAAAGATGTGCGGAGAAAGACAAATTTCCCCAGACAACTGCCTACCAACTATGATATCCCAATGTTATTTAGGTAGAAATGTTGATCATTAAAGGTGAGGGGAAAATGAGTGTCAGTAACTTTAATAGTCCAGTGCCAAAAAGCCTAGTTGAAGTACAGAGCCTTCCCATTCAATGCTTTTACAGACCACGATATGAAAACCTTGTCAAATGGGACATAATAGCAGAGATAATAGAGAAGGCGAGAGAGAATGATTCAGTGACACCAGCTATCCACAAACCAGGACATTTTAGACCATGCAATTTTAAATGGCTGAGTTATTACAATGTTGGAGCTTGTTTATTATGAGTAATGATGGAATGGCTCTGCAGTGAATGCAATGTTCAGTGGGCATATGAATGATATCTATGATTAATATCTGGTTAACTGAATAGTGTATTCTTCTACATTATATTTCACATCAGTGCAGTACACAAAATTGAATTAGTCCTGTCCTATTCAAGAGCAGTCTGGTACATTTTCTGCATTTATGAGTTCTGTGCTGGTCATGGATAAAATATATACAATAGCCTATATGCTGTTGAACTTAATCAGTATACTCAGTAGCACAGCCAGGTCCAGGAGTTCTAGGTTAAAGACTGAGGAGTGATTCCTGCCTTGGAAAATCCATCATATTTCTTGCTTGTGCAAGTGAAACACCCGTCAATGTCAGCATTGACCCAGGCTGGTTGCAGCACGGTCATCTACCTGGAGTTACTGTTGTGATGTGCAGAATGAGTTAGGAGATATGAGTAAAGTCAGATGAACTCGACTGGTAAGTAAGTGACTGTATTTCCTTTTTATTCAAGCGTGCACTTTTGAACTATCTCAGTCAGTAGCACATCTATTATAGGCTTGTTGCTTCTGGACTGAAAACACTATAGATGTAGTACTAGAAAACACAAATAACACTTTTTATATATATAATATGCAGTAGCAGATAGATATTAAATAGAGTAGGACATGCCAATGGAAAATAATCTTCTCCTACAACTGAAAGTAGGGATTTCTTTTGCCCCAGTGTTTACAAACAATACATAACAAAACATAAACACAGGGTTCCCACACTTTACTGAACATCAAATTTAAGGACTTTTTAATGACTTTCAAGACCTAATTCCCTCAAATTCAAGGATTCAATACGATCTGTTTTGCGACATGAATTAAGGTTTACCATCATCAACACTATAGAATTAAGTAGAACTAGAAAGCCTTAAACGTAGATGGACATTGTCATTTCTTAGCACCTTGCTAAATTACACAACGCGGTGTCCTCTCAGCTGAGTCACACCGTGAGTGAGGGAGGTCAGTAACATCAGATATGGGTGCTGTGACATCCAGATCAAACTATAAAATGTAACCATGTAGACCTAGGCCTATTCCATTATTCCACATAGGCGATGCTTTTGCACAGAATTTTCACTAGATTCAAGCACTTCAATGACTTATGTCCATTTTCAAAAACTATCAAGGCCTTATGTTAATTCTTTTCAAATTCACAAACCTCTAAGACTTTTTAAGGCCTGTGGGAGCCGTGTAAACATTTTGCCACAACATATTACAGCTTCAAAATATGTTGAAAACATATTTATGTGTCATGTGTCAGTACATGTATCAGGGACACTATTTTCTTAGCATGTTTGCCCAAGATGCCTCAAATATTTAACTTTTCTGTGCTCAGTGACTGTTAACAGATGTGTGTGTGTGTGTGTTTAAGTAAACAAACTAACGTGTCTGTGAGTGTGTGACTCTGTCTGCGTGCGTTTGCGTCTGTGTGTACTTGTATATGAAACTAAAACCGATGTTAGACAAATTCCATTCCTACATCCTGTAGTGAGTGACCACAAGTTGCCATGTACCCAAACTGTGCCTTATCTAAACCCACTGCAGCACAGAATGTTTAAGGGCTGCACGTCAAGATTAGAGAAACTGTCCCCTCCTCATCTCCTCCACCCGAGTGTGGCTGTGTATGTCTGTGTGTGTGTGAGATACAGTAGGCTATATATATATATTATAGCGTATAGTGTGTATATATATATACATACACAGTATACTATATATATATACACACTGTATATATATACAGTATATATATATATATATATATACACACACTATAATTTCCCGTTTTATCTGGTAAAAATCATCACCCTCAAATAGCTCAAAATCCAGTAGTATTTTATTTGCACTATGTCTCTGTCGTAATTGTCTTTTTATATTTATATAATTTAACTAAATAAATTAGATTTTAAATGATGGCTTACTACTCAAGCAACATCAATTCTCTTATGGTTTGTGATATACAAAGTTCTATATATGGAGGGACAACTAATTATCAACTGTATTTTGAAGCTCTAGAGGTTTAGCTTAATGTGCGCATTGATTGTAAAATACCAAAACACATGTACATTTAGCTATAATTGCATGGTCATACCTATAGTTGAATCAATCAAAACATATGCGTTATGTTGTCAGCATATTGCAATATCGATGTTCCCATCACAGCAGAAGAAAAGAATGACAAAATCTATTTAGCAGCATCTTAAAACCACCCATGGCTCTGCTGTCCATGTTTTAACTGACACTTAGGATGCAAGAAGTGAGTCTGCTCTTTCTGCTGAGACTCACACACACAGTACCAGTGTGAGTTATGGCAGTAAACTTTCAGCATGTTGTAATTGGACAGAGCGGTTCAGGATGGAAATGTGGATGATTTCTCTGTTGGCTCTCAATACGTGTCCTACATTCTGAATGTGCAGCGCTCTCTTCCATCCTCTCTCTTTCTTGTGATGTTCCACACTCTCTTAAATAGCACTGCTTTGTTGAGTTGTAGAAGTCAGAATGAACTGAAATATGTACAGATATACACAGACGCATGCGAGCGCATATGCACATTGACACACACAAATGTGCTGACACACTTGGGTCAATGGGTCCAGTAGTCAAAACTGTATTTGGAATGCACACACGTGCCCACACAGCACAGACAGACACGCATACACACATAAACTCAAACACACACACACACAATGCTCAAGGATGCAGGGATTGATTACACCCTATATCCAGCTGAGAGAACCAGTCATCAATCATCCACATAGTTTGTTACCTGCCATATAAAATACCTTTTCACTGGGGTAATTAAGCGGTATTGGATATAAGGACAATAGCAGAATGTGTTTGGTCTTCATTTGGCTACAAAAACTAACCAAAGTGTGCAGTTTAGTGCTGGTACACCCATTGCACCCCTTCAGTGTTTGGTAGGATTTGAGGGCCCTTACCTTGGGATTTCTTTTAATGAGCAACTTCCAGTAGTTTTTGAGAAAGATAGACAGTTAAGCACTTCTGCTTGTGGAAAACAATCTTAAATGTGTTTAAAGGAACCAAAGATTTGTATTGACTCGTGTTTATAAATTTTAAATAATCAGTAAATTTGATGCAGATGTGTACAATGGGAATGGAGTTAATATCTCGTCTCGTCTGATTATGCTTCTGAAAGAACATAGAAATTGCTTCAAGTTATTTTGGAGACAGATTCATCAGAAGGATAAAGTGATTTGTCAGAACAAAGTTGTATAAAAACATGCACGGGTGCATGTAACGCACATAAGCACACACACACACATTAAAGTAATATCTTCATTCTTCATACGTGCATTGCCGCATATACAGTACACACACAAGCTATTGTCATGCCTGACATGCTAATCTCATCCCCTGGGTGAATACATAAGTCGCTATGTTAGGCCAGGCGAATCAGGCAGCATGTCATGTGGCTGGTGATCACACTGTTATCTCCTCCATTCTGCTGATCCTCCACTTGAGGGAAAGAAAGGTCATCTTTTTCCCGCTGCAAGCACAACAAAATCAATAGGCAAACAGACCCAAGGTTTACGAGGTCCCTTGGTTCTCCAACGCCTCCTGCTATGAGTCTTAACACGCTAAGTTATTTTCTTCTTCCTTCATTTCGGTCTCAGAGCTTTAAAAAACTGGGAAAGGTCCAAATTTAAAGCCTTGAGTAAACCTCTTGCTTTTATCTATCATGTGTTGATAGATAAGGCGATGCCAAGAGGAAGCCTTGTCACACTATTAAGTTGCAGTTTTCTACTCCCTCTTCATAGGAGGGTGGGTGAGGGGTTGGATGGGCAGGAGAGCTGACTGTCCTCAATCTCTACAGCTACTGAATGTCTGTCAATCTCCTCTTATCCTTCTTATTCTTGATGGTTTATTAACATTGGGTAAGATATTATTGCTAAACAAGTGGAGGCAGGAGGAGTTCAGTGCAATGAATAAGCCCTAGAAAATGAGCACCTCGACTGTAACTCTTTGGTTATGTGGTGAATTAAATAGAATATTACTTAGTCTGTTCGTATTTTTTACACTATACAAAAAAAAGAACGACAAGAAGGGACAATCTGCTTTCATCTGTCCTGTAAAGGCAATGTACGCTGTTGAGTCATTGGTTCAGAAATCTCCAATTCTAGTTAAACCCTCATCTTTGACTCTTCTTTCACTCTTAGGTCAAGTTGGGAGCTCCCTGACCTGCGTGACGCCAAGATCCAGGCTATCAGTGACTCAGACGGTGTCAACTATCCATGGTACGGCAACACAACCGAGACCTGCACCATCGTTGGCCCCACCAAGAAGGACAGCAAGTTCACCGTTAGCATGAACGACAACTTCTACCCCAGCGTCACCTGGGGTGTGCCGGTTAGTGACAGCAATGTGCCTCAGCTCAGCAGCATCCACCGCGATCAGAGCTTTACTACCTGGCTGGTAGCTATCAACCAGGCCACCTCAGAGACACTGGTCCTGCAGACCATCAGATGGAGGATGCAGCTCCACATCCAGGTAGACCCAGACAAGCCCCTGGGCCACAGGGCCATTCTGCGAGAACCTGTGGCCCAGGAACAACCACGAATTCTTGGCAAGAACGAACCCATCCCTCCCAATGCCATGGTCAAGCCCAACGCCAATGATGCCCAGGTGCTGATGTGGCGGCCAAAGATTGGTGACCCCGTGGTGGTTATCCCACCTAAATACTGACCTGTTTGACTGACCGACAGACCCACTGACCCGACTGGCCTTAAATACCTTGAAACTAATGTCTTCTCCTTCTGTTTGTTTGTTTGTTTCTTGTGTTCCTGAGCATCCCAAACAACACTTTCTTGTTAAAACCTTCCTTTCATATTTCTCTTGCTGCTCCTTGCCTCTATTTGCCTTTATCAATCCTTCTTCTCCCGTCTCCTCTATTTTAAGAACTGATGGAGAGAGTAAGAGAGAGACAAATGAAACAAGGAGAAGACCAGGTTTGAGAAAGAGACCAGGTGTTGCGTTCAAGTGGGAGCTGGAACGTATGTTTAAAAACTGGAGTGAACAAACTGCAACCATTCTACCTTCAAACTGGGTCTGGTCTCACTGTGCTAAATGAAGAAAAATGAAAAACAGAGATGTGAATTTCTTTGTCGTTTTTTTTATTTTTTTGGTTTTGGTCAAGGGATGTGGGGTTAATAAGTGTGGGTGGATTGAAAAACAAAAGTATTTATATGACCATGTCGATGTACATGCTACATACAGTACAATAGCAGTTGTGTTTTAATTATGGGCTGGGAGTGCATTTCATTTTTGTTGTTGTGAACAAGCGCTATTGTGTGCTTCACAGGTGTGAATACAAATTGCATTGGGTGATGTAGATTTTAGTACTTTTTTATTAACATCCAAGACATTCAATCCATGCTGCCTTAAGTTTACATTGCTTTCCACTGCAAACTTTTTAGCCTTAAACAAAGTGCAATGCAGTATTTTGCTCATCTGTCCCTTCTCCTCCAGACTGTTGGTGCTGGCTTGTGTGGGTTTAGGACGGGAACAATACAATAGTGCAAGACCTGGGTCAGAAATCTAGGTGAATACTTTTTCATACTCAATTGATCTTACCTGAAAACTATGTACTATTAATTGCAATATAACTTGTTCGGCTCTCCTGGCTGACACAATTATACAAATTAGGTCATTTAAGGTGCAACTAGGTCTTAAAGTGGGGATTGAAATCATAACATAACCCAGAGTCCCTGTTCAGTACTGTAGGTCACGAGGAGAGCAATCAGTCGAGTTGCAGTCAGTTGTGACCAGTTGCAATCAGTACCCTGGTCAATAGCATTAAAGCTTACAGCATTGGCCGACACAATAAATTACAGATTGATGAATAGATAGTCAAACAATCAATCAACCTCATTTCATTCAGACTTTATTCTGTCTAGCGGTAGTCAGTTGATATTAACAGCCTCCCTTTACTGTGAAAGAAAACACATTTTCCATCCCGATCCTTTTTTAATCGCTTCATCTCGGGCCCCGTTTTTACTGTGTTGCGCACACTGAGAACTCCTCCCTCTCCTTCAGATTCTTCCTCCGTCCTGTCTCTCCTTCTGTTTCGCTAAACAATCCTCAGTGGAGATGGCTTTGCTCGCACCTAAAAAAATCAATAAAGTTATTAATAGGTAATAATTGCATCAGCAGCTGGAAGAGATGGCCGTGCCTTTCAAAACTGGAGAACAAGACAGCGTTCCTCTGAGACAACAGTAGGAGTTCGGCTAGATCTCCCTCGGGAACCTGTATGTGGAAGTGTTTTATGTGTGTGCATGAAAGCCTCATCCTCCCGCTGTCATCCCGTGTTCACTGCCGGCCGGCCGGCCGTACACCCTCCGTCGCCGTTCCCCTCCTTTCAACCTACAA
>OMKK01090737.1:0-21717 GCA_900302305.1 Polymixia japonica
AACTCATAAAAAAATAATAGTTTTGTGAAATTAAAATGTGTTATCAATATATACTTTCAGATAGACAACTAAATGATTAAGTAAAGCTCATTGTGTAGGTACATTGTCTTCAAATTTCAAATTCAAATTTTATGCTCAAATAGTGTGGATAATATTAGTGTGCCCAAAAACTAATAGCTTTGAGCATGCGTAAACAATTTTCAAAAAACAAAACAAACACTCAAAATAAAGATTTATGACTGTTTAAGTGGGGCACTCGTTTTTGTGATTTAAACAGATAAAGCAACACATGACAGTGAACACACACAATCCATAACAGGATTCAGACAGAATCTCAAATCGCAAGTCTTTGGTTTGTGCCAGACATTTACTGTATACTGCAGACAAGCCTAGAATTGGTTCCAAAATAAGATGCCCACCATTTCAAAAATATATAATATACCATAATATTAAAATATACAATCATATACATTCGTATTAACATATGAGAGTATTATGGAATATTATTGATGTTCTAACATTTTGAGGATTTTTTGCAGTCATTTGCATTTGTGAAATATTTTGTGAATTGATCATGGAACATGGTATAAATCATTTTGGAATGAAATCCCTTCCCTTTTGCAAGAAACACTACACAATGGGATGAAAAGGAAATGTTAAGTCAGTAGAATTAAATAATTACTTGTATCTACTCATGTGTCATTGTTGCACAACCAGGACTGCTTCCATGTATTATAGAAATATTGATAGTAAGCCCATCCATATTGAATGAGTCACAGTATGTACACCATTACACTAAACCCAAAAGCTATGGGCTATACTGTTATTGCATTTTCAACCCATGACTCTATGATACAAATCAAAATATTTCAGTAACCATTTTGTTGACCCTGACATGTAACATGTTGCTAATTAGAAATAAACTATCTCTAGTTTCCAGTCCCACACTGACCTGTAAAATTCCTCAATGAAATGTGGGCTGAATGCTCTAAACCGGAGACACTGCATTTTAATCAAATCATCACACTAGGAGTGTGATGATTTGATTAGTTAGTTCCTATATACTATTATAGATTTTATTAAAAATGTTTGAACTTCAAATTATTATTTAAGTCATTAGTTATTAATGCTAGATTTAGCAAAATGCCCCCACTTTACCCATAATCAGGTCCCAAGACTACAAAAAGAAAATCCACACCTGTAGACTCAATTCTATTTTTTATTCATTCATAAATCACTTTGCACAATCTTCTTGGAAGACAACAGCAACTTATTCCCTATTTTCTTCTTTTTTTGGCCAAGGGGAATTGGTCCAAAAGCAAAGCAGGAGCTCAAAGAGAGACATGGATAGTCTAACACAGGGCTTCAGTGAGTACACGCCAATAACGGGTGAACACATCTACTACCATCAACTTACAAAACAGTGCACAGACATTGTGTGTGAAGACTGTCATACATAGAGTATATACCCAGATATAGAGTATATACCTAGATACTCCGAACACAAAATTAGAAGCAGTGTTTTGAAAATAAACAGCAACTCGTGGGGACAGGAGAGTTAAACATGGGACTGATATAAAAAGACATGAAACGCAATCAAAACAGGAAACACATAATAACAAGCAACTGGGTGACTGAAAACACATTAGAAAGCACTGAAGAAAGGGAAGCCTTCAACTTTCCCATGTTGTGAGTGTTAACAACATTGGGTCAGATCAATCCAAAACACTGGCTTTGACCAGTTAGAGCTTGGTGTTGTAATATGGAGAATGAGGCAGGGTTTCAGCATAAGTCACATCACTGCATCTTCATGCTCAGTACAATCATTACAAATGGAACACAAAACAAACAGGACCAGAATTGTTATTTAAACTTTCAAAATGTCTCACCTCCAATCCTTCACAGTCCAAATGGTGCTTATGCACTTTTAACAGTTCCAGGGTCGTGGCGTCTTTCTGTCCAGTCAGGACACAATATTGAGAGCCATATGGTGCCAACAAAACAAAAAAAAAGCTTTGATCCAGTCATACAGTAGATTTATGGAAAATGTAACAGACGGCAAGTAAATAAAACTCAAGTTAATACTACAGTGAATATTCATCTGTAAAATACATTAACAGATATGTATTGGCACCAGGTTTAACATTAAGGAATGTATTCATCATGCTCTGCTATTTTCTATGGTGGATGTATTTTATAGACTTATGATAAAATTAGCCTGCAATCTATTGAAACTGTTGGTCTGATACTTCACATCATTAATATGGTTTCCTTGCTTTTTCTGTGTCTTAACATCTATGTAGGTACAAATACTACTCCATCAGAACATGGGAATCTGAAGGCCAGAAAAGAACAACAAAATAATTAAGACTAAATGATGATCAGGCATTCTGTACTGAGTATTCTGTCTGTGTTTGGTCTGGAGGAGACAGGAAGATTCCAGGGGAATGTTGTTATCCAGTGGATTAGTTTTAATCTTCAGCGATCATGTGGTCACAGCCAAGATTAGTTGACCTAATTACCACACATTGAGATGCCCCACTGATTCCTACAGGACTAAGACAAATTAGTGACATTAGTATGTCAGACCATAAAGCCTGAGAGAAATTAGTGGTAAGAAAAATAATAGACTATAGCACATAAAACAAAACTAATCATATTAACAGTGGTTAAGTTTAGAATCTAATGGTGCGGTTGGGAATGTGTGTCTTCTGATTCATTGATAGTATATATTTGGCATTTGTCATGGCATTAAAGGAGGGCGGGCACTGCCAGCAAGCAGAGGGATTGGTTAACGGACCTCCATTAGGCCAAGGGGAGGAGGGTGAGATGGAGAAGCACACTTCCCTCATGCCATTTTCAGGAACTGTTCCACTGCATCTGCTTCCACTGCCTCTGAGAACATCTTGTAGTTCTGTGAAAAGGAGCACATCAGTCAGAGTGGCAAGCAGCACACCAAACAAGCAAACGTTTTATTTTCTATTGAAAGCAAATTGTTGTGGAGTTAGTTATGAAATACTATGATAACAGGTCTAATCTTACCCCACAGTATTGGTCTTCATTGAAGAGTTGGGGAGGGACCATTGTGGGGTTCCCTGCCTTGCTTCTCATTTCATTCCGGACCTCTTCTCCGACAGAGATATCAATCAGTTCATACTGGATGCTTTTGCTTTCGAGGATTCGCATCATTTCTGCCTGTTGGGACTTCACCTGAAAAATTACAACAAAAGCAGACTGAATCTGTAACACAAGTGTGCAATTAAATAGTTCTGGGTTACACCATTTTAATGTTATGCATCTTCAACGATAGGGAGATGAACATAGTTTGCTGGGCATACTAATATGACAGGGAAAAAATTATGTTTAAATTATTCAGGTACTAGGCCTATCTTTGGTTGGTGAATGCCTGTGCCTTTAAAAAAATATGGGCTTATCTGGTTTGTGGTTGATGATTAATAGGCCCTTGTGAAAAATATGCTATCTTTTAGGCCGGATTGAGGAAATTGGGTGGGGGTGTTTGTAAAGTAGCCACACCTAGGCAAAGCACCAACTGTAGGCTGGCATTAATTTGCCAACACATACTTGCTATAAAGCCATTTACATGAACACAATCGTTTATGCTTTATTCAAGTGTTCAACAATTACACCTTTAAACAAGAAGTTGTGGCAGTGGTGTGCACTCTGAATTCCACACACACCCAACTGATAACAGATATATGACCCAGTGACATGGGTCAAACCCACACATCGATTGCATAAATGCAGTCAAAATTTATGCCACTTCGGGTTTTCTGTTTTATTGTAACTCGCTCTTCCTGGATCCTGCCAGATTACGACTGCCATCTGAGCCAAAGCATAGGACAGTATGCCGCACTAGTCCAGGCCAGCAGTCTGTAGCGTGACACCATTATAGTGTCAATGATTAGAATAGCCCTCGTGTGCTGAGTAATCCATCTAAAAAGGCCTAATGTCTGGAATATCATAACGTTACAACGCTTACGAAAGCACCATCCCTTGGCCAAGATAAAGGAAATAAAGCAGAATAACGGAACAATATCACTTCCGTAAATTATGGGTCGACTTTACACGTCCTTAGCGTTTTGTTCCACCTGGAAATGTTTACCGTTGTCCTTACTAAGAAATGAATCGAGATAGGCTATAATAATAATAAAAAACACATAGCCGCATCGTCCCACTGGAATATTGTTGAGAATTTGGACTAACGGTTAACCTATTGACAGGGCGTTGGGTGTGTCTACTGGACTGGGCATTGCTAGTTAGTCAACAACAAACAGACAAATAAAAGCTTAGCCATATGAAATGGTGACTCTTTACTCACCTCTCTTGAGGCAGTCACAGTGGTATAGTACAGTTTGATTCCCATAGTTGCGGATCTTCTAAACCCTTTGTGTATCTCGTGCTGACCAGCTCTGTTGCCGTACAATCCTCTCGCTCTCTCTCTCTCTCTCTCTCTCTCCTCCCTGGGTGGTTTAAAGAGACAGTGCTGCAAATTATTATTTATTTGAACATGTGGCGCTCATTCATTTCTTTTAATTTCATAGACACGGGACGAGTTGTTTAGCGTATTAAATTAAGTCAGGCCTATTGATGAATGCAATCAGATCTGTATTTGGGTTAGTTACCTCTTTGTTGGCCAACATTATCAAAGGTTTTTGCAAGGGGTTTTGCAGCCCTTCAATACTGAATCTGAAATTGAGGTAGAGAGAAAATCAGTTATTGTCCCATATCTGGACAATGAGCCAGACACAATTCTGTCATGATTATTAAGAGACTTCAGGATGGAACTTTCAGAGTTGCTGAGGAAGAAGCATTCATCAGTTTTGTGAAACAAGCACTTTATCACTTGAGTGTCAGTCAATCAATTCAATAATGCCAATAGCTGAAGTATCTCTCAACACTGTGCCAAGAGTCAAGTCAGGTTTATTTATATAGCCCTTAATCACATTGCAGTCACAAAGGGCTTTACAAACCCACAATCACAAAGAATTAAACGACACCCCCTGACCTTAACCGGCTATCGGACAAGAAAAAACTCCCAGAAAAACCTTAGTTAGGAAAACATTAAAGAAATCTTGGGAAGGCATACAATTGAGGGATCCCCTTCCAGGATGGTCAGGTATGCAATAGGTGCCGAGTGGGCAAATTTCAATCAAGTTACAGATTGTAAATGGAATGATAACAAATATACAATTGGACTAATGGGGCAGTAATAAAAGACTAAGGAAGTGAGAGTGTCCGGCTGAACCAACATCATAACAGTTTCCAGGATGTCAGCACAGACACTAGCCAACACTAGTAGAATTTTATACATTAGTAACAGAACCTTAAAATCAGATCTAACATGAATTGGGAGCCAATGTAGAGATCTCAAAATGGGGGTTATATGGTCAAATTTTCTAGTTTTGGTCAAGATTCTTGCAGCGGCATTCTGAACAAGCTTACGTTTTTTTTAATACTAGTAATTGGAAGACCAGAAAATAGAACATTACAATAATGAAGTTGAGATGACACAAATGTGTGGACTAGGGTCTCTGCGTCTGCCATAGATAAGATGGGTCTAATTTGAGCAATATTACGAAGATGAAATAGAATTAAGTTTTGGTAATGTTTTTGTGTAGATCAAATGAGAGAATATGATCGAATAGAACTCCCAGATTTTTAACTAAGGTACTCAGAGATTATGCTATTATCAAAATTTAAAGTGACATCTTTAAACAGATGCCTTTCACTAGCTGGTCGAATAACCAGCATGTCTGTTTTATCTGAATTTAAATGCAGAAAATTTAAGGACATCCATTTTTTAATTGCGGAAAGACACTGCTCCAAGTTCACAAATTTGTAGCGGTCTTCCGGTCTAATAGGAAAATATAATTGGGTGTCATCTGCATAGCAGTGAAATTTGATGTCATAGCTGCGAATTATGTCACCAAGAGGCAACATGTAAATAGAGAATAGTAATGGACCAAGAATTGACCCCCTGTGGAACACCAAAGTTCACTTTACAAATTTCTGAGGTCATATTTTTGTGAAGAACATAATGTGTTCTCTCAGAAAGGTAAGATCTAAACCAAGAGAGTGCTAGTCCATGCATTCCAATATAGCTCTCAAGGCAAGCTAAAAGCATGTTGTGATCCACAGTATCAAACGCTGCGCTCAGATCAAGTAACAGAAGCACTGAGGTGGAATTGGAATCAATAGTTAGCAGAAGATCGTTAACCACTTTGGTGAGCGCAGTTTCTGTGGAATGAAATGTCTCAAGCCAGATTGGAAAGGGAAGGTTAGCGATCGGCCTATAGTTATTTAAGATTTCTGGATCAAGGTTTGTTTTTTTTAAACAGCGGTTTAATTACAGCTGTTTTGAACGCCAATGGCACAGTGGCAGTAGAAAGCAGTAGGTTAATGGTGCTAAGCATTGTCGGTCCAAGAATTGGAAAAAGTTCTCCTATAAATTAGGCAGGAAGCGGGTCAAGCAAACAAGTAGTGGGTTTTGAGGCGTGTACTAACTTAGAGAGATTATTTAAGGAAACTATATCAAGCCTCAGAAGTACATGTACAGCCTGGGAGGCACCAAGTGGACTGATTACCAAAGGACCAGAATATTGATTGGTAAGATTTTAATATCTCTAATTAAGTCAATCTTACGAGTGAAGAAATCCATAAAGTCATTGGCCGTGAGAGAAGAGCCAATTGAAGAGGGTTGTTTTTGGTAAGCTTAGCTACTATGCTAAATAGAAACTTTGAGTTGTTTTTATTAAGACTGATTAGTTCTGAGAGATATGCAGCTTTAGCTGCAGCGAGTGCTCTCTTATAGTTATGTAAACCATCGTTCCATGCAAGGTGGAACACTTCATGTTTAGTTGAATGCCATTTACGCTCTAATTGTAGAATCGTTAAACCAGGGAGATGGTTCCTTAAGCTTACATTTTTTGGTAGTTACTGGCGCAACCAAATCAAGTGTATGTAGGAGGGCCAAATTAAAATAGTTGACAAGGTCATCTATGGAGCCACCATGACCCAAAAGGGGGTCAAGGGCTGATGGTAAATAGTTAGCAAGAGCTGCAAACGTTGTAGCATTAATACGTTGGCTCGTATATGTAGTACTAGGATTAACATAGGGACAAGTCAATGCTACCTGAAATTTAATAAAGTAATGGTCAGATAAAGCAGAAGAATAGGAGGACACTAATAAATCAGAAACATCAATACCACAAGCTAAAACAAGATCTAGGGTGTTACCACTGCGATGGGTAGATTTGTGAACCAGTTGGGTAAAACCAAAAGTATCAATAATGTCTGAGAAAGCCCTGCTAAGGGAATCAGACAGCTTATTAACATGAAAATCATGGCATGAGTGAGATCTACAGTCTCGTCAATAACTTGGCCAAGGCTAGTGGATATAAGTAACTCTGATCTTTCCGAGCCACTTCATCATAGGGTGTGGTCAAACCAATCAGCCGGCCGGAAATGAGTAGACCAGGCTTGATGACATCCTACAGCTGGGAAGGTCTCTATCCAGGCTTCTCAAACATCTTCAGAACCCGAATACCAGAGCTCCTAGAGGAGCAAATCACTGTCTTCACTTTTTTTATATACTTTATATATATATATATATTACTCCCCCAAGGGGAAAATTATCTTTTCACCTTCTGGTTGGGGTGCAGGGTCAGTGCCCCTGGTGCAAGTAGTGGTTAAGTATCTTGTGAGTGGTATGGCCACATGGGGATCAAACCTTGGCCTTCAGTTGGGGGAAGATCTCACGAACCACTAGGCCATCTTGCGGCCTTTTATATAGGTATCTCTGGAAAAAGAAACCAAAGCATTAGAGAAACCTGTGGAGCACACCTACAAAAAGCCATATCACTCATCAGCACTGGAACCAAGCTCATTAGGTTAAAGGTATACTGAACAGGATTTGTCAGTTGCGGTTTGTAAACGTAACATTCAAAATTGTCCCCGGCTTGACGACAATTGAGACGAGATGAGACAAGAGTCCCGCTCTCACACCCTGCATGCTGTTATTGGCTGTGGGCTACATACCCACATGGGTGCACTGCCCCAAGGTTGACGCCCAGAAACGTTGCACACACAGCAAAATAAGAAAATACAGACAGAGAGCAGGGTCTATGCAGATACAGACACCGCCACACACTTCTAGTGGATCATAAGTGATGACTGAGATTATTATTTGATTAGACTTAGATTACTTTTGTGTGACTCTATACATTGTTTTTTAGGAAAATCCTACTCAGTATACCTTTAATCATGAGTATCTAAAAGGTACCGGAAACCAGAAGCTGCCTTTCAGCTTAACAAAAATGAACTATTTACATACACTCGCTTATGACTGCTAATTTGAAGAAGTACATCTGACTGGGTACCAGATTAGTGTAAAGTTAGCAATAAAAGACTATTTTCTTTCCAGTTTTCCCCTCCACCAGAAGCTATTTTGAAATAAAGCACAAACATAGGTTACCTTTCCTTCCAATGAACAATTTTCTCCTTGATAATTAGTCAGTATCTAAAGGAAATGTGCTCATGATATAGATGAAGTCACGTTGTACTCTATCCTCTATCCTTTCTATCCCAGGGAGTGATGGTTAGTGGGGCCATCTGCATTTTCCACAAAACACATGAGAAACCTCACATACAAAACCACTTGTAATGCCAATGTGATGTTTGGTCTGTGTAATTTTTCTGTATTACAGAGATAGCTGCAATTATCACCAAGCTATGTTAAACTATATTAATGTCCATGTTCTTTATTGATTTGCATTGTAGACATGTTTGTGTAAAAAGTTTCCCCTCAGAAATTGTAGGTGCATTGCTGGACTAGAGCAATGTTGCCTTGTGTACTCATAAGCTCGCAGTTGTCCAGCCATTGACACTTGGGTCTTAGATAACATCACACCCAAAACCTGATAGGGGTTAAAATATTGTGTGTACTATAGTTTGCTAATGATATAGTCATGCCCATTTGGGACCCATTACGTCTGGACAGCAATAGAAATGGTTTCATTTGACATGACAGACATTTAACTCAAAGGAAGAAGGTAGGTCCCTACCATTGTGAGCTAGACATGGGGAATGCAGGCAAGAGTTCAACAGTAGGATTATTCTGCTGAATCAGGTTTTTACTGGGCTGTGCAGTAGGGACCAATTGCTCTGGCAACAGGGCCAAGACTAGAGTCAGATTCCAAACTCTGGACAGCGTGTTTAGTCAATATATTTGACATCTGCAAGTGCAATGAACAATCTCAGCTCTGAGAGTGCAGCAAAGAAAGGGAAACATCAGCCAATGTGTTACCTATTAATTTCAGCGATTTGATGTCATTTTACTCCAAATAAAGTTACCATAATTTCCACTTGGGGGCAGTAAACACATACATTTCACGTGGGCTGGCTAGATCTGGATTCTGTTTGAACGGTCACTATAACATGGTCAAACTTTGTTAAGAGAAGATGTGCGGTCTAATATTTCTTTACATGCTTTTATTTCTTCATGCCTGGACTATTGTAACTTTCTGTACACCTGTCTTAGCCAGCAATATCTCTAGATTAAAGTTATCTTAAAATTGATCTTAAAATTGATCTTAAAATGCTATTGGTCACACTTAAGGTACCTTTTGGTCATGGCTAGATGGCATTTTGTAGAAGTGACGCCTCTCTCGTAAGAGTTGGTGTGAGTTGTCTGAATTTCTCCGTGGTCGATCTAGTAGTGGTGGATTACGGTTGGCAAACGAGAATATAATGTCAATTCAACAAAATGTGGATACCCTTTAGACATCAACGTACCTTTTAGACTAGTGTATGGCTATACTGTATCTCTGAACCCCATATGAACATAGCTACTCTTTTGACCATTTCACAGCCTAGACTAGAGGAAAAAAAAGAACTGTCTCCTTCAATGCTCCACGGATCTGGAACTACCTGCTTGACGAGATCGGGCTAGTCAACGTATTACCCTCTTTTAAGACACTTTTAAAAACCCATGTTTACAGGCTTGCTTTTATTTGAAGTATGGTCAGTATTGTGCTTTTAATCTTGATTATACTCTCCTGTGCATTTGACCTTTTGTATTACATATTTTTTCTTCATTATTTATTGATCGTGTTTTCATTTTTTGCTCATTCTTCTACTTCTTTTACTTTTTTAGTTTTCATTATACTTCTGTTTTGGAGCTCTAAATAAAATAAAGTTGTAAAGATGACTACTGTTATGAATACTAATGCTAATGGCAATAATAACAGCTGCTTCCAGACTAGTATAGTGTAGAGACTTACTAATAATGAGGGGTTTGAGCATGCACAGTAACGATTGCCTTATTAATTAATTAAAAGGTGAAAAAGTGTAAGAATGTTACATTCAAGATATTCCTTTGGTGCTCTTTTTTAAAGTTATTGGTCTGTTTTGGATTCTAACAATATATAAACATCTATAAAATATTCTAGACATTCTAAATATTTCTAAATTGTAAACAGTGCTTTGACCTATAATAGTGTTAATAAATGTAAATAAATACAGATAAGGCACTGATATTCCAACAGTGTGTTCTTGCTGAGATGTGATGAGACTAGGTTATCCTAGTCTCATCACATCATAAAGAAAATGGCAAGAGGATAGCATTACTGAGTGTATTTGTATGTACAAAAAAGCTGACAGCCATTTTCCTCACACCTTTATTAAATCCCAGTGGCAAAACCACTGTTTAATTACAGGTCACCATGGAGACCTCCAAGCAAGAGCCAATTGGTCTGCCTGTAATCCGTTTTACGTCAGAGCAGTGTGCAAAACAGGCCAGGAAGAAACAATACCCAGAGATGCCAACAATAAGCCTGGATAAGTATTAGGGCTGAACAATATATCGAATTCATATTGATGTCTCAATATGAAAGAACGCAATATCCCTATCATGAAGACTGCAATATGGGCATTTTGAAATAATTTTTAAACTACACATAATGAATAAGAGAAAGTGAGATTGAGAGGAGACATGCTTCACTCACCCCCAGACACACTAGGTGCATATAATACAAGCAAATTGGTCATGTCTGGGAAATACAACAGGAGATGGCATAATGCTGGTAAATGTATTCCCACAATATACTACTGAAAGCTACAAGGAAGCTACTTTATCGTGCAATCTTGAAGATCTGTTTCATTCTCTTTGGCGGCACAGATGGCGAAAAGCGGTAATTGCAGGTGACCTCACTTCAAAAGGAAAAACTTGTCACTAACGGCAATTTGAATGCATGGCGGGAACGTCGCCAGACACCCAGTTCTTAATACTCATAATACTGCAAATGCAAGGGCTTTCATCAATGGGCCATAGGCTCAATCACTATTGTGTTACCTCATTCGGCGATAGATAGTGACTTAACAGACAATTATTTACATGAAAATCTTCAGAGATTGCCACTAAGCTACATGAAAATGAAATATAGATTCTAAAATCAAGACTAGACCTTAAAATGATATTGCAAGTCACTTCATGGTATTTTGCCCATGTCATTCAGCCCTAATAAGTATGTCATTTTCTGTCTTTTCTGCCATTATAACAGAATAACTCCATTAATACAAACCTCCTCCCCCAAATGTAAACAAAAACATGAATACATTAATATAAAAAAAACACACCATGTGTATTATTTTGTCATTAATATTGTTCTGTGAAATTAGTAGTAAAGATACATTCTGATAGAATGTGGCTATTACAATGAGTGCCCCAATAAACTTGCTTCATCCTTTCAGTAGGTCCCATTTCATAGTTCTCGGGCTTGATTCCCCATTAAGCCATAGCTTGGTATGTTACACAGAAAAACAGCAGGCTTAGAGCTAGAACGTGTACTACAGAATGCAGTGCAAAAGGTCATAATTACAATTTGGCTGGCAGTTACAGATTTAGAGAGGTATTGTGAGGTGCGTTTTGTTAAAACGTGATACATAGCAAAGCTCCAGAAAATTGTTTCATTTCATAACAATACAAAAAGTAAAAAGTAAACTCAAAATAAAACTGAACTTTACAGCATGGCATAATACAGTGACTAATGACTACTCAATATAAACCGTGTATCCAGTAATAAATATTTGTTATTACATTTTGTGCAATCAAATATACTCCCTCATAGAAATGCCTAGCTCTTGTCCTAAAGCACAACACTTTAGTAAGGAATGTCCAATAGTGCTGAGGAAAAGTTAATTGGGCTTGCAGGACAAGTGTGCTGTGGGTTAAATATGTGAGACTGATACTCCTTTCACACACAAACCCGGGTTTTACATTCAAACCACACTATAGTCATGGGTAAGCCCCAGGTCGTCCCTTCACACCAGACCTGCAGCCGAAAGATTACTATTAATATTATTTCCATATACATCACTGCTGAACAGGGTCATCATGTTTCAACGTCATTAAAAGTGGATGTTTCAAACTTTGTTTACACTGGAGATTCAACCGTCTTTTGCTGTGGCTGTAATTTGTATTTTTATCTCTGCTTCCCCTTGAATGGACAGACGCTCTCTCACTTTGGAGTCTTGCCAATGCTCCATTGTTTTGACTCATAAACTTGCTTGTAGCTTGAAAGAACGGAAGTTTGTTTACCAGGTAGCGTTAACTCGCCTTTGTATTAGTGCGCCTCTGATAGCAACCAATGAGGTTCCTTGATTGAAACCTGAGTTGATTAAGCCGTAAACCCTACATTTTGATACTATATAATAAAGATTAGATATCTAATAATACCTTGTAAACAAACCACTGACACTGCCTCAGAAACATTTGTACAATACAAGAGAATCACAATGATCCCAACAAGCCTGTTACTAATAAATGTGATAGCATGGCATCTATCTTTTCATCAGTGAATGCATCAGCACCATTGTAATATCCAGATAATTACATTACAGTATTGATGGGTCTTGTTAATTCTAAGCAGATGGTTTAAAAAGAGTGCCCCAGTTTTTAGTCCTAAAACTAAGCATTTTTGAGCCATGGGTTCCTTCGGCTCTTCTAATGGGTATAATTGAATACTATTTTAATTCGGTTTTGGTTAGATCCATGAAATAAGGTTTGTGGTTAGTTTAAGAGATTTTTACATTTTGGTCTATGAGATAAAATACATCAGTAAATATCCCACTTAAATTTTGAAGCTTTTATGTGCCTTAAAAAAGTAGTCTGCAGCCTCTAGCTGTGTAAACTGTATGGTGACATTAGAGTAATGCCATAGTTAATGTTGGCCTGCCATCAGCTTTTTACTTATATTGATTGCATTTATGCTTTAAACGGTGGTGTTCATATGTGAAGATTATCTTGTTAAACAAAAAATGTATGAATATCGTACACCTTTGTTAGCCACACAGCTTATTTTCTATATCAATCCAAAACTAAATGGGGAAAAAAACATTCGAGTTTTGGCAAAGGAACCCATGGCAGAGCTAACTTCCAGGCTGGCCTACAAAAAAGGTCATCACTTCAGCGCTGTTAAAAATAAAAAATAAAAAAATAAAAAGTGACAGCCTTGGCTGATACAAGATTTACAGAATAATGTCTACTATCCCACTAAATTCAAATACACGCAAAGGAATTCTTTTTTTTTTTCTTTTTGAATTCTTTATAACTAGTAACATATTTTGTATACTAATCTCAGTGCAGATATAAATGATAATATAAGTAGAAAGCAGCACTGTCAAAGCCACATTTTTTAAAGAATTAATACAAAATGGTCAGTTACATAGTTAGACAAGGCAGTGTATCTAGATCAAGGCCATGTTAGTACTAAATTCTTGCAGTATCCTATCCATTATTTGGATTTGGCTTTGCAGTCAAGTAGCTTTTTAACTTTGCTGGCCATGAAGACTACAATCAGTGTGCATGCAACCATAGTGACAACATACAAGGCCACAAACAGAGCAGCCTCACCACTCCTGTGAAGGCGTGAGTACAACATCCTGCGGCCCAGGAAGTCAATGTAGGAGGCCTGGATCTGATTCAGTGTACACAGAACCAGAAGCACATGGAATATCTGGTGTCCCTGGCCCACAAAATCACAGTGTCCAGGGAACCAGCGTTCCGGTAGTGGGTGGGTGAAGAAGAAGGCACTGGAAAGGAAGAAAGCAACTTGGCCAAAGTGGTAGGTAAGGGCTGGGTCCTCACTGGCTGTGGACCAGAAAAAGAGTCGCTGGAACACGGGGCTGGTGTCCCAGGCATAGGCCACAGCTGAGGGCACCACCTGGCCCACTTTGCGCACCCAGGCTGGTAGGCTGTGGTTGCAATATTTCCCACAGCAACAGCCAAGGCATGACAGACAACAGAGGACAGTGACAATGGGCATGAAGATGCCCTGCACATGCCTATGCCAGGTCTCTTCCACAGCATAGTAAAAGTGCACTACAGCGCTGCCGTACTGGTACTGTGCCACTCCAATATAGTCCAGGAAGAAGAAGATATAATGGCAGAACTCAGATTTGCTACCCAGTAGATGAGCTACCACACTGCATGCAGTGTAGTTCATTGAAGACAGGATGAGGATGACCAGGGGCCACGAATGGGGGTCCCTGACAAAATCCACAGTCTCAGCAAGCTGGCAGAATTTGACCAGGATTACTAGAAACCCCAGCAGGTGGGTCCAGATGTTGATTGTCTCATTGTGACGCTGGAAGAGGGAAAGGAAGTAGTAGCGCCAGTTTTGGTGAAGTGGTCGGTATCCGAAGTGGACATAGCGCTCTCTGAAGTAGCAGGGGACCTCAGTGTCCTTCAGTGTGCCAGGCATGGAGGGCATCAACTCACTAAGCATCCGGGGCACTTGTCTGACCTGCTGCAAGTTGATGAAGAGGCGGCCAATTCTCTCCATGACAATTGTTGCCATGATTGTCTATAGGTGACTGTCAGCCAACTGGATGGTTTCAAACAAGAGGCGCTTAAAGTTAAAAAAAAATAAATAAATACATAATTAGAATTCCAGTCAAAGTTAAAAAAATATATATATATTTGCTGAAGTCTGAACCAACTTCAATTTGAATGGGGTTTTGGTTAGATCCATGAAATAAGGTCTGCGGTTAAAGCAAGTTTAAGAGATTTTCACATTTTGTTCTACGAGATAAAACACATATCCCACTTGTGAATTTTGAAGGTTGTATGTGCCTTAAAAAAGTAAGTTGCTAGCAAGTGCCTAAATTAAACTATAACTAGTCTGCCATACAGCCTCTAGTTGTGTAAAATGTATCGTGACATTGGAGTAATGTCGTAGTTAATTTTAGCCTGCAATTAGCTTTTTGCTTATATCGATTGCATTTATGCTTCAAAAGGTGGTGTTCATAAGTGAACAGTATCTTGTTAAACAAAATGTATGAATATCATACACCTGTTAGCCACAGAGCTTATTTTCTACATCAATCCAAAACCCAATAGGAAAAAAACAGTTTTGGCAAAGGAACCCATGGCAGAGCCAACATCCAAGTTGGCCTACGGAAAAATGTAATCACTTTGGCACAGTTAAGATCAATTAAAAAAAAAAAAAAAAATTCAAAACTAGAATTCCAGTCAAAGTTAAAAAAATAAATAAAATAAAGTAGGTTTGCTGAGGTCTGAACCAAAGGTCTGAAAGATTTGAGTCAACATTCCCTCTTGTTTGTTTGTCCCTGTATTTTGGATATGACATTTTAAGTGGAAAGCAAGAAAGCATGCCACATACAAATTAAGTTATGAGTAATTAAAAATCTTCAGTGAATGCCTTTACGGTCTTCTTGTCATATGAGCCTTGCCTGTCAAACAAATGTGGATTTTCCTTTAACATAAACGATTTAGGCTAAACAACTGTAGTCTAACGTTCATTTGAATGGAATGTCATTATTCAAGAAAATTATACTAAGCATTAAATAGGCTGTTGGTATTCGAAATGGGCTAGACTACACCCAGGTACGTTGTCTCCCCTTTATAAAAGTTTTGCCAAGGTTTTTTTCGTAAACCTATGAACTGTTGCAAGCCACGAAATCGCAAACCTAGGTGTAACAAGATAACTGTTGCGTTCATGTACCCCCGGGACCCTCGGAACACCTCACCTTGTAGTGATCGACTGTTCGGACAGAGTCCCCTGCGACCTCGCCTCGATGCCTTCCTATAGAGAATGCAATAGATGCGTCCTTTACGTGGTTGCGCAAGGTGTCCAGTGACAAGAAGGAAGAAGGCGGTCGCTTCTTCCAGCGTAACCAAGAAATTAAGTTGGATGCTTGGTTGAAGCAAACTCTGCAGTCCAAATTATAACTGCATTGATGAAATACCATCTGTCCTTGAGACTTCCAGGTTTTAGAAATAGACCAGTTTGTTCAGAAAAGACAATCGTAACGATATATCGATATTCAAAAAATTAAACGAACTTCTTGCAATGAACATCTTACAATCAACATCTTACGATGAACTTGGCTCGTTGGCTGTCTTCGAGTAGAACATGACGGTGAAACGTTTGCAAGTAGCTAGAATTGATTACTGGGGGCGTAGACCTGTCTGGAACATTCTTTCTCGGATGTTTAGATAAGAATCAAGCACAGACGTTGCTCAATAGCCTCAAGGAAGGAGAAGCACCTTTTTAGTATGTATGAGCTAATGCTCTAGTTTTTAATGTACTATTTCCAGTAAGGTCTAAATCATTCAACTAATTATAGCCTATACCAAAATGTGAATGGCCCCGTCTTATTTAGTAAGTAATCATTTAGGCTACGTTATTAAATACAATTTTAATAAAACCGGACTTTCAACAAAGGCCTCCTTGTTGTTTGAGTCCAAAACACATATTATATAATTATTTGGCTGAGAGCAATAGCCAGATTTGGCTCTGACGTTTTGAGCTCTCCTTTGAATGGAACCACTCCAATATGCCCACATTTTTAAAATTACATTCTTTCCGTCCTTGGAAGAGCTGATGACTTGGTGGGCCACTTAATTTAGCCGGATCTTTGAAAAAAAAAAAAAAAAAACTTCCGGTCATAATTTTATCACATATTTTACCATTTTCTAGTTACTAGTAATCAGTTGCAGTCAGATAATGTCAATGAAGATAAAGCAAGCCAAGTCAAGTCACATGTTGGATCAAGCCAAGTCAAGTCACAAATAGGATTAAATCAAGTGAAAGTTAGTTCTAAGCCATTTGGTTGGTAAGTAATATCAGTTCAGAAATTTAAAAAAAAAATAATGGTCTGCTTTTAGCTTATCAGTTTATATTAAGCACCTAAACAGACAGTTGCTCATCATCACCACTAGTCAGTTTTATGTGCCGACTAGGGGAGGACCCAAATGCAAGACTCAGGCAGAGTGAGTAGCCAAAAAACCAAAAAGGGACTTTTATTCAAAAACACAGAGAAGGTAGAACTAGGAAACACATCTAGAACACGCAATATAATAAAGAACACCTACCGAACAGAAGACACATCTATAAAATGCACAGCATACTAAGACACATCTCAGAAGCACACCCTACACAAGACAATGAACCAGCAAAGACTGACTGGGGAGACAAGACAGATATACACGAGGCAATTGCAAATGACACACAGCTGGGCAGACTAGACAGGGAATACAACTGGACGTAGAACTAAAGAAAACAGAACAGGGAACCTAATACACATAGAAATACAAAACCTAGATAACTGAATAGATAACATCAAAGCAAGACACAACCAGGAAGCACAGGGGTGAAAACACAGAGACAAAGATACAGAGGGTACAGAGAGCAAGACAGAAAGAAAAGGACATACAGAAATACACACCCCTGATAAACTATAGTCAGTTTAGTAATCAATTCCACCACTTTAATGATTTGTTTCTTAACTTACCTGTAGCAAACACTTCTGGAGTTTACGACTGAGATTGGGCTAACTGTGAGCTCAGCTCAGTAATGTCTAGCATAGTGCCTTGCATGTGCGTGTGAGCTAGAGAATACACATATTTACTTGCATATTTGTGACTGTTTGAAAAAGGGATGAGGAAGGCCTCCTCTACAAATGAGAATGATTGTTCTACTTTGCTGACTTTACAGTTCATTATGGGTGAATAGACCCTTAGACATTTTTTTTGCACACACTAATCAGCCTTAATGTGAATTTAGCAAGTGAATGCTAATTTTCATCTCACATCTCAGGCCAGTTATTAAAAGGCAATTAAAGTCACTTGCAAATTGAGAAGGTTTTGTTAATCAACAGTTCTTTCCTTTAATGAATGAAAGTAGTTCAATGAGTACTAGACACCACAAACTATTGTCCAGTTACATAGACATGGATTAAACCTTGTCCCAATCATTTTTATTCTACAACCAGAATTTTATTCTGAGAACTTTATAGGGTTACGTTTATACCATGTCTGGAAAAACTGGCCATATGTAAATTGATGTTGATGGCACATGCAAGCAAAAGCATGTGAAATTAGCATGTGAAATCCAGTGCATGGCTAAGTAAAGCTACTTCAAATGCTTCCCTATAAAAGTAATCTAATTTGATAATATCCAATTTAATACATAGCCCATTGTAGAATCCTCTCACTCATTTCAACATTTTTGGTGGTAGTTGTAATGACTACATAAATTAAATAAATAAAATACACTGGGGAAAAAAGAACAATAAATTAAGAATAAAAAGAAAATACTGGCATCTGGTCGCTACTAAATATACTGTATATTCTATAGAGATTTAAATCACACAGGCCCAATCTCAATGTCCCCTCTAAGGCCTAAGCCCTGAACCCTCACAGACTTAGGTAAGTGCTTGAGTGTGAGAGGCTGCAAGGGCTCAAAATGGTATAAATAGGAATGGGACAGCGACATATCATGTTACCTTGACAACATCAAAACACTACATATGATTGTGGGTTTGGGATTTTTTATTTTATGTTTTTTACTTTCTTCATGGCCTGATTTGAACGTCTTCCAGGCTCTTGCCTTACAGAGTGGACGACAGGTAATTAATATAATATAAAATAATTTACTTGTTTTAGTCAAAACAGCATTATTAAGCAAAAATTAAAAGAAATGGTTTATGAATAAACTAGGTGTGTAATATAATCTATTCTTGCATTCCTCTGATTTCATGTGTTTTTTATGTACCATCTTTTTTCTTGTAGTTGCTCCTTCTATGTTTGTTTACCATTTTTTATGCTTCTGTGCTTCCTCTGGTAATAACTGGAGGATGAACGGGAAAATGGCCGCCCATTAATTTGAATGAAAGCTGCTCACCCAGCGCATGAAGCAAAAACTTTTTTTTACTTCCTGGTTTTACTTCCGGCATACGGCCCAACGGTCGTACGGTCGTGCGCAGTAGTGTCTGCCTACATTTCCTGCACACCCACAAGCGACCCTCATTGGCCTGTACCCTGAGGTGACGTCACACACAAAAACAAAAATATCTAATACATAATTCAAAGAGTGTTTTAAGGTATTATGTGGTGTTGTAGGTATCTTATGAACAGTTTTAGAGGACTGTCTTTTACAATGGCCGTCTATGGGAAAAAAGCCTTTTGGGCCGCATGTGAATTTTAGGCTGCAGTACCACCGTTGGTCACCAATTTGCTTCAAGGCTGAGACCTGACGCCTCGGGGCTGGTACAGAGACGTAATTATCTGTATCTGTATCTGTATTTGGATGGAAGACCCGACGTGGGTGTGATTTACCTCCCGGCTGCATGTGGACTATTGACATTGGACAACAAATTGGGGTCTGTGGCCTAACGTATGTCTGTTTGGGGGTCTGTCACATGAAATGGTCTGAAAACTGCTGTTTTAATTTGTCATTTATACTATTTTATACTATAGCAATCTGTGATAAAATAATAGTCAAGTGACACAGAGTGGACGATTACGTAACACAGTTCAGATTATGGATCCCATGGATGAACTCCTTCCAGATTCCAGATTAATTTGGTTAAGAGTTAGATTAAGATTAAGCTAAGAGTAAGATTAAGAGTGCTTGTTATCCTACCTTTCTCCTGTTTACTGCAACTTGTAATGGGGAATTCAGTTCCAAATGCCTCTCTGATGAAATATCAACACAGTCGGTAAAGGAGGTGTTTAAAATGAAAGCCCCAAAAGACTTGCCTAAAAGATAGCTGTTTGCAGACGGAAAAACAAGGAGGTTGCTTCATTGTTAACAATGCAGGAAAGAGAAAAGTTTAACTTAAAGCATTAGCTTAAAGAGTTCACATTTTTACATTACATTTTTGCTGACACTGTAGAATTGCTATGCACCTTATTGTTCATTTGGTCTCCGCATCCTACAAGTATCAAGTCTGTTTTGCTGATTCAAGTTTCATGTTTGTTGATGCATAAACCTGCTTGTCTTTGTGACAACTCAAGAACAATTGTTTTCTGAAAGAGCAGAGGAACGGATGGATACCTGTACAGATGTGAGAGCTTCTGTACAGGTAGAGTGAAGCAATCCATCTGAACTAGCGAGCAAAACTCTGTTGTGCATTCGAGGTGAACTGAGCTAAAGAAATGCACTCTGTGTGTCTGTTAAATTGTGTGTGAATGCGTGCGTGCTCACGGGCATGTCTGTGTGCTAGCACGCCAATAGGTTGATGCCTACCTGTCAGTGAGCAAATCCGCTTTCGGGCGTATAACTTCTCTTGTCCTGTACCATAAAGTGCACGTCTGAATGTGCGCGCTTTTAATTGTCTTTGCACGTGCACTGTGGTGTACAGAGCAGAGGGAACGAGCGGCCTGAGCCAGTGGGGCTCGTGCGATCGCCTGTGAAATCCAGTGAGCGCGGGGTTGCCTCCATCTCCCCTCAGCATCACAGAGCTATAACTGCCGTCTCCCAGACCGATGGCTTGGTTGTGACTCTTAACTATGTGGAAAGAATTGTCAGTCAGATGGAGAATCTCAGTCCCCTATGAATGGGATCGTTTCCAGCGATGCGCAAGGTGTAAAAGGAGCGCACTCAAAATGCGCATTTACTCCACTGCGCACACACAAACACACGCAAATACACAATACACACACAAACACACACGCAAACACACACAAACACACAAAACACACACAAACACACGCAAACACACAAAGCACACACAAACCCATACACACACAAACACATACTGTAATTCCTGTAGCTGTAATGGCATTCTCTCTCTTAAACTGTCATGCTCTCTTTCTCTTTCTTGTTTCCTCTCTCCACTTCTTTCCTCGTTCATTGTCATCTCTCTCGTTATCTCTCTCTCTATCTCACATACATGCTGTGCTCTCGCTCTGTCTCTCCACAAGCTGGCTGTGTGGCAGTGATGGTGGCATTGAGGTGTATTAGTGATAGTGATGAGTGATGACTCACAGCCAGGTTTATGAGTTTTTACCACCCAGCCTTGGCAGACAGGAGGGCATGAGGAAAGGAGGAGGTGGAGGAGGAGAATAAGAGATATTTCTACTTCCTTCCCATCACCCGTTGGCAGTATTTTCACACTGCTCTGTCTTCCTCTCTGTGTGTCATGACCTGCCAGGGAAGACGACAAAGAGATCCAATATTTATCTTCCTTTTCTTATCTACAAACACTTTACACACTTTACACACACGCACACACACACACACGCACGCACGCACGCACGCACGCACGCACGCACACACACACACACACACACGCACATGGGAGGCAGCCAGAGTACCAGGCAGAAACTTACGCAAACACAGGGAGAACATGCAAACTCCACACAGATAGGACCCGACCCGGGAATTAAAC
>OMKK01090743.1:1899-15695 GCA_900302305.1 Polymixia japonica
TGTGTGTGTGTGTGTGTGTGTGTGTGTGTGTGTGTGTGTGTGTGTGTGTGTGTGTGCATGCGTGTGTGGGTGTGTGTCTGTATGTGTGTGTGTGTGTGTGTGTGTGTCTCCGCGGGCGTGTTTGTGCGCGCGCGTGTGCCAGTACGTGCTACACGTGACTATACACAGAAACATGCGTAGGTGTACTGTAAATGTCATCGTACCATCTGCTGATACCGAATTGCTGATAATGCACAGTAGGTCTCAGGATCAAATGAAATGATTCGGAATATACTGAACCAATTTATTCTCCTGCATTACCCTTTGGTCTTTGATATTTTCCAATGATAGCAAACAGGCACAAAAGGCCCACACCATGCCACTCTCAAGAGGTTTGAGTTTTAAAATTTTCACCTATCCGTGTAGACAGACCTGGTCGCTCAAACACACATAAGCGCACACACACACACACACACACACACACACAGAAACCACCTGTTCGAGATGAAGACTGTGTGATTACCTCTGAAGGGATCTCTCCATTGTACTTTAATGGAAATATGTCCGTGCATGATGGCACTTGGGGTCATGTTGTTCTGCTAGAGGCCCATCGCAAATATGCCAATAACCTCGTCAGACCTTTAACTTTTTGTTACAGATTTCTTTTTGTTGCTGTTGCTTCATTAGACAGAGTGACAAGTGAAGAGAGACCGAAAACCCGTGACAGCATGTAGGCTGTGTGAGGCAAAGGCCTTTCAACAGCCTAGCGTGATGTATGGCTAACGTCTTCTCTGTTAATATACTGCGGGGAATGAAAGGACCCCCTGAATTAGTAAATTAAACTGATTGATTTATTTAGCTGGTGAGCGAGGCAGAACACAGAACACGCTGAGAACAAAAGACTTGTTGGGTTGCCTTGTGTAAGCCTTTGCTTATACTCTGCAGAATCATATATATATATATATATATTTTTTTTAAACCGAGCAACTGCACACTTGCATTTGTTTACGATGCTCAGTGGAAAAAAAGGAAGCAAGGATGTCAAAAGGAAACGACTAAACATGTTCGCAGAAGAGGCTCTAACTGTTTGGGTTGACGCACTTCCTTTGTCGTGTACGTCTGCATTTCTAGTTTTGCAGGAGATCGTACCAGGTGGAACAACAACATTGTGATAGCGATTATGTAATTCTGAAACAGCAATGTTATAATTCTTCCATAGCATTGCATATTACAATATGCAATCAAATTTGATCTTATAATGATATGTTGAAGCACTTTAAGTACTGTAATATGATTGAGAATACTGATTTTAGAGTAACCACACTAATAAATTGCTATAAAAATACAGCCAAATTCTAACAGTAATCTACTGTTTTCCCAAAATATGGTAAAATATTGTAAAATCTGATGCTTTTTTGGAGCCAAAAACAAGATTGACCGTTAACAGCAGGCTACTGTAAAAGTTGACGGTACAATGCAGTACTTTCTTTTCTGAAGTAGTAGAGCAGTGAGCCACATGCAACAATCGACTTTCAATCATCATCCATCGTCCTTTCTTGAAACCAATAAAAAGGTCAGTAACATCATACTCATGAATTAAAATTACATTTGTGAATCTGGTTACCCAATTTGTGAGATATAATTGTAATGTTAACTTGCTAGTAAGTTAGCATTAATTAGCAAGCATCTGGCAGTGCACAAGAGTGCATTTTCAGATAGTGTGTCTTTGGGAGTTGGAAGTTCAAATATTTTAAACATTATTTTTGTATGAGCGCTGGTACACCTGCTAGTTTAAATGTTTTTGTTTGATTGCTTTTATAGGGAGCCACATCTACACTTTAGTCAGTTAACACTAATGTAAGACCTGCCTAATATTAACAAATTTGAATTAAAAGTGTATTTTTCTGCAGTAGTGAGGGTGTTTTCTTTACTTTGATAGCTGGTTATTAAAATAACTACTGATATTTTATTTTGTTTCAGCCTTGCATGTGAGTAAGGACCCATTTCAGTCAGTAAAGACCAAAAGTGAAGACCAAAGATGTCCAGGCTGTCTTGTCCCAGAGAGAAAATGGTGACTTGACACTTCATGTCATTCAGCTCTTGATGGCCCACTTCACTGAGTCACCTGAGGGACTGATTCTCAATGCCGATGTAAGCTAATTGCAAAAGTAATTATTATAACTTTTTTTCTATTTTGATTATATGCACACTGCTTTTCTAATGTTGAATACCATTGTCTATGTTTAATAGGGGTTTGCCACAGCGGCAGACATTGAAGCCACCCTGACATTGCTGGCCAACCCTCGTCTGATACTGCATGTAGTGTGGAATGGAGCAGGAACAGTTATTAAGTGTTGCAGAATATTCTTGTACATATTGTAGTCATGGACTCTGATGGAGTACCGCACAGAACCTTCATTTAAATGTGATTTCTGACCTATTTCTTAATTCAGTGTCAGCCATTCAGGTTTTGACAGGTAAATGTCACTTTAAAAATGTTACATTCTACTAAACTGCAATTTGTACTGAAAGGATTTATTCTTTTGAACTAAAATGACATTCAAGTGATACTTCTTTTACAATCAGTTATCATTTCATGTTACATTCTGTGAGTTCTTCATTTCTTGATCTTGGGCTTGTTTGTTTCAGGCGCTTCATTGGGATTAAGAGAGGAGAACAAAGGCCAGCCATGGAATGATGGTAACTAAAAAGACAGGCAAGATGAAAAGAAAGAAGATGCATACAGTAAATCCACATGTCGCCACTTTATTAAAAAATCTCATGCAGTGAGCAGTCAGCCAGAACACCCATATACCAATTCACAGCCTGAAGCCATTTTAAGGCATTTACAAGCCATTATTCCGTACTCTGTTTCATTTTGATATTACTGTATATTGTTTTTTGTTTCATTGAACAAAAGGTTTTTTCACAGTTCACAAAGCAGTATATGTATGTTTAGACTAACAACTTGATTTTGGAGGCAGCTTAGAATATTATTGATAAGTTTACATTGACGCCCTGAGACAGGCCTTTTTATTAACTTTAACTTTAAAAAGTTTTTTTTTTTTTAAGACATATTAATAGACTATAATTTGTCCAGAGATAAGCCATTCTTACAGTTTTCTTTTTTAACAATAAGTAAAAATTATTTTCTCTTGGTTTCTAAAACATATTAATAGACTGCAATTTGTCATACATTGCTGCCTTTTAATAAATGTTCTGTTCCATATAAATGTCATTTGCTTTATCCTCTTTTGTGTTAGGTGTTTCAGTGGTTTAACAACAGTAATTAACTGTTGAAATAAATCACGGTAGTGACACTGTAAAAATACGGTAAAATACTGGTGACCACAGCTGCCAGTATACTGTACTTTTACAGGAACATTTGTTACAGTGTGTAAATCAGGTTGGAAAACATAATGAAATCAAACTTTTTTCCCCCATTTGTTTTAGCTCACGATCCAGGGATAATCCGATCAATGGTTTGAACACAGTTCAAAATGTAGCCTAAGGACAGTGTGTTCAATGCAGGTCTACCCTACCTTCCAAACATCCCTACTGTATCCCTACTGCTCAGCTCTGATTAAACCAGCCTCCTGGAGATGTTTCATATACAATAACAACTGCACAGTACATTGAGATTTGAATATTTTTCATCCTCTGCTCATTATTCATTTGAGCCATACAAAAACAATCACACTAATCTGGACTTGGTGCTGAGTGTATTCCCTCAGTCAGTTTGTTTACCTGGTATGCCTGTCCATTGGGGCTGTACGCCAGAGGAGAAAACCGTTCAATGAAAAGCTGTTCTATTATGAGCATGTAGAACGTGGTGAGGGTTCTCTCTACATCAAGACTGTGGACAGTAAAGGATTGTATCTCCCTCACCCATTGAGAAACAGCTCCATCATCCAGCACCAGTGAACACACATGTCTCCCTTAGTCCCTCTGCCCAGTCAGTTTTATATAGGCATTTACCCCTAGGGACCTGTCAATCATTACAACACCTTCACCTTTCCCCATCACAATACTGTAATCTCACTGAACAGTGTGGATCTCCATTCTGTTCTTTTTCAGAAACGTCAGTCATCTGGGCCCTGGTACCCAACAGAGAGCGAGAGAGAGGGAGAGAGAGAGAGGGAGAGATGAATAGACACAGAGAGAGGCAGACACACCAGGGTGCCCTCTATTGTATTGTACAGTAGTGGATAGTCTCATTATCCTAAAACTTTATTTCCCCACTAGATTTAACACTGGGTTCAGATGCAAGTCAATCACTTCATATGAAGACATACAGCACTGGATTGTAGAACTAAATGAGCCATTAATGGTGGCTTGCAAAAAAAAGGTAAGCAGCAACTGTGAAAATATTTATCGTCCTATGTCATGATTTCAATTCAAACCATGCTGTGAACCTTTTGAACATACAGTGCCTCTAGATTACATTTGTGTTTTTCCATGACGTCAAGCAGTCAAAATATGTCAAAATCCTGTCAATAAAGCAGCAGAGAGCTGTGCAATATGCCTCACAAACAAATCATACAAATCATTTTTTCTTTGTGATCAAATGTTTTTATTGATTGAAAATAATTTGCAATGGATACACATTTATTACAACCCCCATCCTTTTTACACCCCGAGCGCCTTGGATGAAACACTAAACTGCAGTTTGCTTTTAAGTTTGTCAGCTGACAGTTGCCATAGCATAACATTCTGTTGTTGTGCATTATGAATGTGGGCTGCGGACATTTCTAAATAAATAACATGATGGAATGGGAGACACCATTGGGAGACATTAAGGGAATATATTCTACCACATTGCAACCAGTCCTTTGCTGCCAGCAAGAAGACTACGCTTCTGATATTGTGGGATCTTAACTGTGGAGAAACGGGCTTAAAGACAGCTTCTGGTATTATAGTGGATATTGTAGTAGCCACGTCTCTCCAGAATGTGGCAACATGCAGGCATTATGAATACATTCATATGAATAAATGTCCCTGGGACCCTGGTAGATTCTGATCACACAGAGAAGATAAATGATTGTCAATAACCTTCATGTAGAAGAGCTTACGCAACAAGATCTCCAAACGAAACAACAGTATTGACGTCACGCGATCCCGGCATTCAACAGTCGAAATCAAAACACCGCTATATTGGCAGGAAAGCGGGAGTATTGTAGCCGGTAGACTCCAAATCTGAATATTCAACACAAATTCAGATTTCATCCATTTGTACCGCTCCGGGAATTTGTAGGCTTTCAAAGAGGGAAGACGAGGGAAGGTTGATCAGGTAATTGTAGATGTCTGGATACTGCAGGTCTGGAACGTTGTCCGTTCCGGCTGTTTCAATACTTGTGAAAAGCACCTGGGGGCATTATAAGGGTCAGTAATGTATAATCTACCAAGTTTTGCAAGATAGTGTTCAATGTCCTTGGAATTAAAGTGCGCAGTGAACTCTTGAAATCGACGCTGGCGCAAGTGATGTCTGATACTGAAGCTCTGAGGCGTATCTCAAAATTGTGAAGCAGTGACGTCTAAACCACTGCTTCCTAGCTTGCTTTGGATCTGTGAAAATCACAGTTGGTTTGAACTCCCCCCAGTTGCACAAATCACTACACAGTCAAGTACATATTCTGCTGTTTCAAAAGCACTAACTACATCTGCCCAATGGTCCAATTACATAGTATGTCCTTAAGCACCTTCAGTGTATCATGAAACCATGTGTACACTACTCTTACACTTTATCCCTTTGGCTATCTGTATTTATGGACTTTTGTTTTCTATCTATCCAAATATTTCCTATCAATAATATTAACTATCATATACTTGATATCTTATTCTCAAATTTGAAACATATTGAAAAGGATAAGTCAACAAAACAGGTACAGCTTTTGGCACAAGGGGAACCAAATCAAGGTCCACTGATTGGGAGGTAAAAAGCTAAGTAGTGTAATAGCTAGTGTGTGGTGCTCCGTTTTGGCAAAATTGTCCAGTGTGTTCATTCTCATGACTAAAGACAAAGGAATGTGTGCAATCTGACGTTATGTGTGGGGTCTACCACCATTTCAATATTGGTTAGGATTTGAATATTTTCTAGTGTGTGCCTTATGCCACATGTCATGATGATAATGATTAATGTAGAACGTGCATATCAGGTTAGTTGCATTACTTATTTTTTTCCCAGCAGATGGCAATGTGCACTGTGTCATATGAAGCTCCAAGTAATGAGACAATTTCCAACACAGTGTGCCGGAAACCGTCAATGCTTCAGAATTTAATTAACTTTGATTTCACCATCACTAGCTGGCGACATTCATTTTCGCTCATGCTTTTCCTGCCAACATGATGGCGTAAACACGTGACTCCCGAGCTCTATAGGTCGTTTTTTGATATGACCCAAAACGACCAATGTGAGCGTTTCAATGTTTCGCTGGTGTTCGCTGGTGTGGCGCCCCTTCCGGCAGGACGAAGACAAGACACCAGGCGCGTCGGCATTTCAGCAGCTGAATGCGCGCCCACGGGCTACGCGGCCCAATCAGCGGCGCCTAATTTGCAGCCGACTACAATAGTTTTAATTAATTAATTAGTAAAAAACGTAGGGAGAAGAGGGAGTCCCCGATAGTCTAGTGGTTCGGTTTCGGCGCTATCACCGTATACAGCTTCTTTTATGAATATCAATGAGTTCCCCTCCTGCCACCCTGCAGCTTCAAAATTTGCGCGGGCACGAAAAAACCACACGAAGAAGACCAACTTCCGCTGCAGACGACTTCTCTCCTGATTCATCGAAGGGGAAACGTTGTTTGAAGAAAACGTAAATATGTTGTAAAAATGTTTCGACAAACGACACATACAGTCGTTTTCTTGAGAGACCAGTCTGAGTTTACGTTCTGTGTGCAAAGTTGTAGTGGATTTGCTGATGATCTGGAAAATGAATTAATCTTAGTCCACACCTTTCTCCAGACCAGAGTTTGAGAGTTTGGCCCCAAACTCTGGGTCCAAGTCAGGTATATATTTTCTCCACACACAGCATCAACAGGTAAAGGTTTATAAGAATTCCTTAGTATGTATAAAGCCAAATCAAATAATCTAATTTTCTGATTGATAGAAAATGATCAAATTAAAATATCCACAGTTATTTAGTGGTTGTAATCAGTATAATTGGGAATAAACAGCAGATCTTTTCCTAAAAACTGTAATGATAGTGGAACCATACCTCTATGGTTGAATGACTGAATGCATTGCCCTCCTTACCTATAACAGAGGTGTAGAGCAGAGAGGCAGGATCTCTCTGTCATGTCTAGACTGTCTAATCAGACTGGAGCAGAGCTTGGTGGTGCAACAGCTTTAGGCTTCTCCCCACTCTGCAAACTTCGACCAACAAGGAAGACTGGACTCATAATTGAAAAAGAACGTTTTAATTGTGGAATATGTTATCGGAGTTAAGTTATACGTTTCTTTTTAAGTGTTTGCAATTTCGGAAGACGTTTTCCGTGATTGAATTTGGCGTCATGAAGTTTTTGGGATTCCTCGTTTTGTGCTTGACTTTTGATGTGCAGCCGCGCGTTTTCGATGATTTTACCTCACATTTTTGAATGCCTGGCAAAGTGGACAGAGCTATATATATACATATATATATCCCATAATGGAAAATATCACGATGGATAACATAACTGTGGGGAATGACACGTTAGTTCAGGATAACCAAACCCTTGGATTTTGGACTGATTACACCGTCGAATACAAAGTGGTCAGCATATTTTTGGTGTCTCTAATATGCGGGGTCGGGATAGTGGGGAATGTCATGGTGATATTGGTAGTCCTCACCACCAAACACATGCGGACTCCCACCAATTGTTACTTGGTGAGCCTGGCAGTGGCAGACTTGATGGTGCTGACGGCAGCGGGGCTGCCCAACATCACCGATGCGCTCTATGCGCAGTGGGTTTATGGATACGTCGGATGCTTAGGCATAACTTACCTGCAGTACCTCGGTATAAATGCGTCTTCATGCTCCATCACAGCTTTCACCGTGGAGCGGTACATCGCTATCTGTCACCCGATAAAAGCGCAATTTCTGTGCACTTTATCCAGGGCCAAGAGAATTATAGTGGTGGTCTGGGCTTTTACTTCAATCTACTGTGTCATGTGGTTATTTCTGTCAGACACGACAAACATAGTTTATGACAACGTTGTTTTGGTCAGCTGCGCTTACAAAGTATCTAGAAATCACTATTTGCCTATTTACTTCACGGATTTTGCAGTTTTTTACGTGCTGCCTCTCATGTTGGCCACCATTCTGTATGGACTTATAGCCAGAATTCTTTTCCTTAATCCACTGCCATCAGACCCCAAGGAAAATACAAAGAAGTGGAAAAAGGAAACGTGTCAGGGAGGGAGAATGATCAGCACAAGTTCTTCTAGTAGCACAACCGCTGCCTCCCGCCGACAGGTGGGTTCTTGTTTGTGAATTAAAATTACTCTATAATGACTGTGTGTGTGTGTGTGTGTGTGTGTGTGTGTGTGTGTAACAGAGGGAAAGAGATGGATGGACATAAAGAGATGGACACAGAGAGAAAGAGAGAATCTTCCTTACGTATAAAATTGAAAACACTGGGCTATCCCACCTTTAGTAAATTTACACTACCCAAGTCTGTTTCACTACCTGCCTCTGACTGTCCAACATTATGCCAAGACAATCTTGTTTGAAAGAATCCTACAAATAATTATTTTCTTAGAAAATAATAGTTATAATAACCATTTTCTTTGAAAAAGGAAAATGCTATAAGAATATAATACACAAGACACAAAAAGCACAGCCTGTAAGACATGCAGGTAGGAGGGAGACTTAAATGTTTGTTCATCAGATCAATGGAGGAGCTCTTGTGGAATGACAGGGGGTGTGGTGGCCTGAGGGAGCTGTATGGTAATCGTGGGATTGGATAGTGGGATCAGTTAAGCCTGACTCTGTGTACACATGTATTAAACGGGCCTTTGGCCTTTTCACACACAAACACACACACACACACTCATAAACACATACGCACCAATCCATACCATTTACCTGGGACTTATTGAATTACCCAAAAGGTCAAAATGTGATGAGGATCTAGAATTAAGTATCTTATTCACCAATGATGCTAACAGTGCTCCTAATTGATCCAATTAGACTCAAGTCACTGGAGCTGAGACCCCACAACATAAATATGGATAAGATCGAATTACATCTCAAGTTTAATATCATCAAGCATTAGCATTATCACATAATTACAGTTGCAATCAACAAATCCAGGCTTTCCTGTGTTGTGCGTCTCCCTTGTTGCCAATCCTTGAGCTCTACACAAAAGGTTGCTTCACAAATGCGGAGGAGTCTTCCAAGACGGTTCGCGTGTTTGCATGGCTTGTGTACATTCTTATTTCACGTGAAGATGACGTCTCTATCATTGTTACCTAATATAAGACGAATGACCCATTCTCTCTCTCTCTCTCTCCTTGAAACGTTTGCGAGCTCCATTGTCTTTGCTGTTGCATTGTTTGCATCAGTTTTTCATTGCAGCCACACATTCACTTTTATCTCATGGTGTGGCAAAGCTGTAATCACTTGCACGTGAAGTATAGACCAAGCAATGAGAAGTGCAAGGATGGGCCCATACACTCTCAAGATGAGCTCATACATCTGTGTTCATGTGCTGGAAAAATACATCACTTTTTTTTTCTTTCTGTGCTTACTTGCACTAAATGTTTAACGAGTGGCAAAAAATGCCCATACATCTTTGTGATTAACACACGCTTGCATTTTATCAGGTGACCAAGATGTTAGCTGTGGTCGTCATCCTTTTTGCCTTCCTTTGGATGCCCTACCGGACCTTGGTGGTGGTCAACTCCTTCCTGGACAAGGCCTACCTGGACACCTGGTTCCTGCTCTTCTGTCGTCTGTGCATCTACTTAAACAGTGCCATCAACCCAGTCATCTACAATGCCATGTCGCAGAAGTTTCGTGCTGCGTTCAAGAAGTTGTGTCACTGTGGCCCGCAGCGCATGGAGAAGCCTGCTTCTTATAGTGTAGCGCTCACCTACAGCGTCATCAAGGAGACATCCAATGGGGAGAGCCCTGACCACTTCACTACAGAGATGGATGAGCTGACCACACCAACTGATCAGTTCCTACCCAATAGTATCCTGCCAACTGCCAATAAGATGTTATTTCAGGACCCCTCCATTTCAGCACGCATTGCCTGAATGAAAATGTCTTTATATATAAAAATGACAGCTGTCAAGTTTCTGACAGTTGCAGTGAATCTGAGAGTGTGGATGCACTCACCCCTTGAGTTTTAGTGAAGGTTAAATCTTGGAACCCACCGGCTAATTGGTCTGACAACGATTTAGCCTCTGGGGACAACGGCCAATATTTTGCGGGTTCCGGTGTAGCCGGCCAAGACTTTTAATTAAATTAAAAAGCTAATAAAAAGGTAGAATTTAAAAAATAGTGGGTTCCGAGATTGCATTTCGGCCAATGCATTCAGTCTCTTTTGCTATTCAAGTGGACTGTTTACTTGCATGCAACCAAAACCCGCTCAAACGTGATTGGTCAGTACTACTCGGACTACAAACGGAAACCAGAACGCTTGCTATATCAAAATCTCATCCTGTTGCCTACAGATTCTGCATTCATATGCAGAATCTCTCTATAGAGATTAGTGAAGGTTAAATTCAAAGTGTTTAATTCATTCAAATAATAATTCTAATACCTTTTCTCAATATTTCCTGTTTGATAAATATCAGAGAAACCAATATAAATATGACAGAGACCATTTGACAGAAACCTAATATGGCATCAAAGAAGTAGGATGTGATGAGATGGGATGATGAGGCCTGTATAAAATACACATGGTTTTATCTTGCGCTGTAATTAAGTACTAAAAGGAGTTAAGGGGTTCATCGTGGATTGCTCACAGTGCAGTTTATCTCTAAAGCAACAATTTTCAATACTGAAAAAAAATCTCTAATTTATTTGAAAGTCACATAGGGTCTGACGTAGATTGTGCTATTTTTGGTCAGCATGTAGAAGGTTAATGAGCAAAAAGATGGGAGAAAGCAGGTTATGTTATCAGGATAATGCCATTGGTGTGAAGGACGCTTCCCATTACAGATGTTTCATTAAATAAGGCCCACGACAGGTATAGAAGGCCAAACCTTAAGTTCAGACATCAAAGAACCACCACTCTCAACACTAGTACACTAGATTCACTAGTTCAGATTAGTCGACCAAGACCAAGCCCTAAACATTCCTATTTAAATAACATTGATTAAATAACATTAAATGACAAGGACATTTCCATAGTTGCCATCATTTCTGACTGTTACCATATTCTTTCCTAAAAATTGATTGTAGCCAAATGTTTCCAGCAGTATTCATGTAGCTTCCCACCAGAAGCCATGTATCAAAATGAGAGACACCATTTCATAATAATTTACAAACTAAAGAGCCAGCAAAGATTGTGAATTAGATGCACACGAATGCGTTTTGAACATTTTAAGAAACGGAAAGGACTGGTACCATAACATTACTACATAAATACATTCAGTCCTTTTAATCCTGACAAGTCACTTCAAAATCCTAAATGTTTATCAGAAATATGATGTTTTCTGCAAGAGTTTTAACCATTGAGTGAAAGTTATATTACAGTAATGTCACTGTTGCAATAGATAGCTACTGTGGGTTCAGTGTAAAGCATGTAAAGGCCATATATATAACGGGACAGAAGGCTCATTCCTGATCTCCAGAAACAGAGGTTGTTTGTCAAAAGGCTCAGATCACTGTTTTGGTAGCAGCAAGCAGTAACTCATGGATATTGGTTAAGGCTGCAGAGTGCAAGGCCTTTTCTGTAATGTATCACCTCGACAAAGCCCACAGAGAAATGATGGGATGTACTGTATATATATACTTACAAAGAGCCATGTCTGTGAGAGTTGGTACTGTATATGTACTTACATTGCCATTAAAATGAGCTGAAGAAGAAATCTCTACTGTTCCTTTTAGTTGTGCATAAACATGTATAGGAGCACTCAGAGGAAATGAAACCTTAATGAACCTTAGAGTTTCTAAATGATAAGGAAGGACCTGTTTTATATTGAATACCAGTACTTTTATCTTTGTGTATCCTGTAAGGTTGCTTAAAATTGTGCAGTGCAACGTGAAATTGATGGAATATTGTGTTTTTCATGTATGCTAGCAGACATATTTTTGAGATAATAGTTTGTTTTGTTCCGTTGTACCAATTATTGTGTTTTTCTATCATTTCAAACCAATCAGCGCAAGCTATTAAGCTCTTCAATGGAATAGGTGAAAAAAAAAAGTTTTGAAGTCTGTAACTTTGCAAGAACCGCACTTTCATGAATTTGTCCATTTGCTCTCAGTTTCCACAAGGCAAGGGTACTATCGAAAGGCATTTCATTTAGGAGAACACAAACGAGTGTATTGTTTGTATGTTGTGTGTAGTATTTTAATGGAGAGGATTTCTCTTCTCTTCAGCCTGGTAGCCAATTTGCAGCATGAACACAAATTGTGTGTTGTGAGGTGGACACAAAAGTGGCAAAACAATTTAATCTATTGTATGTCCATCAAAGCAACGCTTGGTGCAGATTTCTGACCATCAAGGTGGCTTTTTGTTTTGCTCCACAATACTGCTTTTGTTGTTGTATGGATTGTTTTGTATTTTGTATTGTCCTTTGTCTATAATAAATTAAAAACTGAAACGTGCGTTGTTGTGCATTGTTTGTACAGCAGTCAATAATGTACAGTATCAGTAATTTTCCATCTGTAAGATGAGCTCTTCTTCTGGCTCTTTCTAGCTATACACTCATATATCAGCGGGAGACATGATGAAACTACATCATCCAAGACGCTACCATGAATCAGACACAGATAGACTCCATATGAGCTATGACTAGATTGAGCACATCAATCTGAGGGGTGGATTCCCTGGTTCAGCAGTCTTCAAATCACTAGACCTGTAGCAGGACTGATGAAATATACATTGATCTCTATGGGTCACAGAGGCCATCTGACCCCAACTGGACTCAAAACACAGACACATGGACACGCCCACACTGTCAGCTGTTAGTAATGGTAGATATTGCTACTCATCTTTTTTGTTATGTCAATCTGACAGATGAGTGGCAATAGTCATTTTCCCTGAAACTTGTATGAGGGTGATAACAGAGCTCAATGGCTTGGGAAACATAAACATACATCAGTTATTTCTGTAACATTTCATCATACACATGCACACCTGTTTTTAATGTTTAAAGGGAAGGGGAGTAAAGAGTAAAACATTTAGACCCTTAATCTTTCTGGGCAGTTGGTGTGTATAGACTTAAAATGACTTTGTACTGGGTGTATCAGTGCTAATAAAGAGGCATATTCTACACACATAGCTACTGTATGTATACTACACACACACACACACACACACACACACACACACAAGACACATGTCCATACACACATATAACTTACCTAAGGTATTGCTTGGTGTAAAGCAAATCAAAAAAGAGGCAAGGTCGAATATTAGTTTACTATAACACTTCAAACTACTAATTATAATCTAATTACTGACCCAATGTGATTTTTCAAATCCTTGTGTATAGAAGTAACCCATGCATGGGGTTTCTTTCATAACATAAAGAAGTTAAACCCACAAAATCTGGTGATAAACACAAAGCAAGGTACTGCTTTCTCTATACCGTGTCATCCAGCATCAAGCAGAATAGATATAGCCCGTTTTAACAAGTAGATGTCCCATAAAGGTCAATACATA
>OMKK01090746.1:5241-15398 GCA_900302305.1 Polymixia japonica
CAACAACAACCCCAAAACAAAACAAAAAAAAACCCAGAATAGCAACTAGATGGATAGCTAGATAGCTAGATAGATAGAATCAACAACTACATACACATAGGCTACATACATACATACATACACACACACACACATACATACACACACACACACATACATACATACATACATACATACATACATACATACATACATACATACATACATAAAACATTCATTTAAAAAATAAAGCATATATACTGTCTTTAAAAAGTGTATTGTATGGTAAGTATTTACTTAAGTTAAGTTAGCACACGACGGGGCGATTTGGGTTTAAAAGCTTGAGAACATCTCCCTCTGTTGGGAGAAATGCAAAATACATCTAAATGCAGGGAAGTTCCTACCACAAGAGCCCATGCATTCAATGCACCAATACGTGATGCAGGTCTGTGAAGTAGCCTACTGCTTCCTATGAAACTCAATACAAAAGTATGTTTTCTTAATCTTTTTAAATAAAGACAGACTTGAACGTTTAAGACGTGTTTTTAAATATTGGAGTATCCCGAGAGGTTGATTAGTGAGCTTTGAAGAACACTGGCTAGCATTTAACTTTAGTTAAGTGCTATTATTACAGTTGTAATGATAATAATAAGTCCGCTTAAAAAAGGCCCCAGTATGACCCCTGAGGTTCCCCGAACCCCACTTTGAGAACCGCTTGTCTAGTGATCACAGGTATGGCATTTAGGGAGTAACTAATCCATTGGTTTAAGGAATAGATATTTTTTAGAACAGATCGAAATATTTTTCAATTCAACCCAGGTAAACCTCAGATAAATGATCTGAAACTTACCTGGATATTTCAGAGGAGTGTTGCGATATTGTCATTCGAAATATTTTAATAGATCACAACAAAACGCATACAATACAGATTCGTCTGAACATCATGTCTGCAAGAACAGACATATAGAGTAGAGTAGAGTACAATATAATATAATATAATATAGTATAATAGAATAGCATAGAATAGAATAGAATAGAACAGAATAGAACAGAATAGAATAGAATAGAATAGAATAGAATAGAATAGAATAGAGCACGGAATACTGAAGATTAACAACTAGGCTAATAGACGTATAAGTAGATAACAGAATAAAACAATACACGTATAATAATAATACAATCACTGTTTCTTCTTCTTCCACAATCCCCCCCAGACAACAACACGGCGTAAACGCGGCGCAACACTACAGATCAGAAGCGGGACGCAGCAGCAACAATGTTGCCATCATCATCACGCTCGAACCTCCTCCTCCTCGAACGCGCCTCGGCGGGGCTCATGCGCAGTGCTTGACGTTTCGAAGTCGCTCCTCCGGGGTGTTTGAACAGGAAGGCGGACATGTTGGCCAGGCTGTGGGAGAAAATCGGGCATCGTCTGATTTTTCGAAAAATAACACGGAGCGAAATCCGATTTACGCGTGTGTAACGCGGACGGAAAAAATATCTGCCCCGCGCCGGTAACAGTCGACGGGTCCGGTGACAATGCGCGGCACGCGGCGGAAGGGTTGCCAGATATTGTTTTAAACGACACCGTGTTTTTAAACTGCTCGAAATTTTTTGGAAGGAGAAGTTTTTTTTCTCCCCCTCACCACTTCTACTTTGCAGCTGTCAGACTCGTTTGTCTTTTTTCTGCAAGGGGGCCCAGTTATGGACACGGGCCAGGACTAACCTTTTTTTTTAAACACGTATAGAAGTTTGCAAAGTAACGTTGCGTGTTTAGTTACCTTTTGTCTGGATGCAGCAACGTTTTTTTTAAAGCCTTATCCTCTGCGGCATCCTGTGGAGGCTGACTAATCTGTTGCCGCATTTATCTTTCGCTCAAGTTGTCTGCTCTCTCTCTCACACACTGGGATAAAAAAAAGAAAATTTCATTCAAAGATGTGGCTTTTGTGTATTCAACGCAACTTTGAAAGTGTCGTTGTTTGTGAGAGTTCGAGAAGAAACGCGTCTTTTCTTTGAAGTGCGGTTTTGAGTTCGTACGAAGAAAGAGACGTTTGGCTAGCTAGCTACCGCTGGCTGCTAAAGCTAGCTAGCCTCCTGGCTCGTCTGCGGGCTGTTTTTTGTTCATAGCAAAGCAGCGGAACCCAGCTTAAACAGCTCAAAATGTCAGCGGGAGAAAGTTTGGAGGCTCGGTTTGAAAAAATCGATGCCATGTTAAAGGACCCCAAGTCAGAGATAAACACGGATTGTCTTTTGGTAAGTTTCTAGCTTTGTAGCTGGCTAAGTAGCTAGCCAGTCAGCCATTCGGGGTCAGACTACTCCTTGGAGCAGAAAAACATTCTCTTGAACACACCGCCCGGGCGCTACAAGACTGAAGTTGTCTCATTTCGCTGAAGAAAGGTGTTGATTGTGTTAATAGTGGCTACGAGGAGCCATTGTGGCTCATACGTCGCCAGGGATGAAATCAAGTCCATATACTTCCCTCTATCTCAGGGATTTGCCAAAAGGGAAGCAATCGACAGTTTTAGGCTGTGCTGTTTCTTCTGTTTAACCATAACTTATTCGCAGCTAAGATAATGACATTGTTATTGATGTTATAGGTTATAAGGTCGATGTTTATTTTCCACGCCAATGGAAACCTCCGCTTTCATAACGTTTGTGATACTGTAGGGTAACATAAGAGGACATTGACAAACATTGAAGAGACTGTGCTACTTGAACACTAAAATTGGTAACAGACTGTCTTCTCTACACAGAGAGAAACTGGTCAGATTTCTTATGATGTTTACCAGTTGACTTAATGGCAGTGTCATAGAGGTTAGGTAATTGGTTTGCGTGGTTATTTGTCCCCCTTTTAGTTATTTATGGAATGGATGGTTTTAGACTTGGTGGCATGCTGTTTTGTCTAGATTTTCTTATCTGAGCTTTATTTGAAGTGATAGGCTGCCTACCCACAACTGCCTGCAAGCCTGTTCTAACCTGCAGACCTCCAGCTGCATCAGTACACCTGTTCTCTGGAGTCTGCCCTGGCTGCTTCCTGTCTCTGGTTCACAGTGCATGATGTGACTCTTATGTCTGGGGAAGAAGGCGGGTGCTGCCATGTGCTAACCCCCAGAGCAAGACCTCCACAGGTTCTATTACAGGAGGCAATCCAAGTAACTGACTCACTATCAAGTGGATGCAGAGGGGAGGATGTCATTTAAGAACGAGTGTCAAATGTTTGTTGATATGTTGGAGCCTCTCAGCTAGAGTGACAGTGACACCGAATATTTTCACAGGTATTTAGCCATTCAGTAAGATATGACTAATGATGGTCTTCGTGTTCAGATGCTGTATAGTTTGATCAAGCCAAAAAACCCACATGCAACACCATTGTAATTCTGGCCTGAATTTCCTGTGATTGTCTGTAGCATCCACAGTTTTGTACTCGCAGGTATGACTGGAATTGTGTGAGTTTTCTCTTAGTCAGAGGAGTTGAGTCAAGATTCAGTAGTTGAACTGGTGAGGAAGAGCTTGTAGGCGTGTGCTTGTTTGTAGGCTATATAGTAGTTCCATTGTTATGCAATCAGGTGTTCTCCATATAAGGCCACACTTTTTGATTGTGCCTTCCAATTCACAATCTGAGTAGTGTATGATATAGGAAGTATGGCTAAATCCTCTTCAACACAGGGCAGGGTGGCTTACCGAGGAAAGAAACATACAAAATCAGCCCCTCTGTTTTGGGGAGGAGGCTTTCATTGAAACCTACTCACACCTCCACCTTTGGAGTATTTCAGCCAGTGTAGTCTGCTGTAGATAAAACTGGCTCTTAACAAGAGAAGTTGCTTAGTCTCCGTGACCTCCCAGCCTGCTGTAGAGAAAGGCAATTAAACTCACCTAAAAGTGCACACACTCTGCATTTTAATGGCAAAAAGCTGCGGGGACTGTTCCTGCCGGCAGCCACACACACAAGGGTGTTGTTCCTCTTTTTTTCCCCTCTCTGCAATCTCCCTGTGATCAATGAATGGAGGCCTTTTGCTGAGGCGCTCTCCACCACCATGCAACTCCACCCACAGCTTAATAAAATTCCATGCTAATCAAATAACCTCTTGTCTTTGACTGGCCTGGAGTCCCCCGTGTGTCCCTAAGCCATTCTGCACGTCTGGAGAGAGAGCTGAAACCAGGCAGGCAGCTCTGAGGTAGCTGGGTGTGGGCTCTGCTCTCTACCCATAAACCAAAATTATGTGGACTGAAGACTCATGTTTCTGAAGGCCTTGAATCGGGACATTTAACTCATAAAGCAGCTTCCAACATGCTTGGCTATGAGTAATAGGTTCCACCAGAACGCACAATGCAAGCCTTTTACTGGCCATGTTTCTGTACCTGAGTCTTGAGCTGGTATTGCATTATGGCTGCAGTGTATTCTGGTGTGGTGGTTGTATATTTTCCCCCATAGAAGCCAGGCCTGTGTTGTGTGATAGTGACATTTGGCCTGCTCCTTCCCACACAGCTCAGGGGTGGCCTATCAAGCGCTGTGTTCCCTGTCATCCTTATCTGCTCCCCCTAAACAATTTCTGCCGGAGAGAAGAGGCCTTATCTGGGATGTGCTGCCCTCCATCACTGTGCTCCAGGCAGGCTCCTAAGAGCCATTCTGAACAGGCAGAATTCCTGGCATTGTGACGGCAAAGCTCAGTGACATTAAGGTGCTTCAGATTGTCCATGTGTATTGTTTTTCTGTAGACCTTTGATAACTCACAAAGAACTATTTTTAAACTGCCCCCGGCCCGAACATCCCCGAATAAGGTGAAGCCTCAGAAAGGGTGATGGTAAAAGTTGTATTGAATAGTAATTGCTAGTGGCCGATGCACTTGGTGCTTTAATGGTAGAGTTAATTCACCAGTTCGGGAAGTGGAATGCCCGTGTTGATATGTTAGAACTTGTTGGGTATGGGCTTTGCCCGTGTTTCAGCTATATGAAGGCTTCCTGGTGTTGCCTTTGATCTTCCCTTGACACTTGGGGTGCATTACTCTGGCTATGTTTTGAGACCTCTTTGATCTGTTATTTGGACTCTTAATCTCTAATAACTCTAATGACAGGAAACAACTAGGCTTGTAGACTGAAGTTTAGACAGTGATTGATTGGGATAATACCACATTTAGACTTTAGACATTTAGGTGACTTGCAGTAAGAGTATTAAATACATTTATATTCCAAAATCACCACTATTACAGAATATGTGAGTGTTTGTATAGTCCACCAGTAAAAGGTAAATACAAAATCTGGCTGCCCTTACCAGGTTTTTGTAAGTCAATATAGACTTACTTCAAACGGCCAAATAATGTTAAGATATAAGAGAGATTATGTCTTTATTAAGTGTGTAAGATACTTGAATTTTCATATTTACAGCTTTACACCTCCCAATACTGTCCTTGCAACTAATGTTGGCTTACTGGCTGGCAAACAAGCTATGCAACATAAATTGCACTTTAATTCTCAACTTGCCACAAACCATTAGATGGGTTTTTGTCCTTGGTTAAATTAACTTCTCTCAAAACTGGGATTAGTTGCATGACTTGCCTCTATCAAAATGTGGCTTGGTTACCATGCTTTACTCACACACTCGCCGCCACTCCCAAATCACACATCAACCCAGTTTTTTTATCCTGAATGTGGCCATTCAAGACCAGATCAGCTCAAAAAGCAAGAACTACTTTGAAAAAAATGAGATGGGACATTAATTTGCAGTGCTGCAGCAAGAGCATAGTGGGTAGTTGGTAATGTCTTAAACTGTCTCTTTTGTAATTTCCTTGTAGAAAGTATGCAGACGTAGCCTGGGAACCAGGGGAATCTGCGAGCTCATGTTTTATTTGCTCTGGCAGATGCGTCTCGTCCCCCTCCCGTTCAGACAGATTTCCAGCCGACCTCACTTTGGTCGGGCCAATCACAACCATATATCTAATATGGGGCGGTTTTGATACGACGACTGTACAGAGGATCGCCGTTGAGGCATTTTTGTAAACAACCAAGATGGCTGCCACTGATGCTGCTCTGCCAATAAGAGCACTTTTTGTTGCTCGGATGGGTTGTAGGTCTATCCAATTACGTCCAGAGGCATTTCGATCTGCGGCCATTGATAACGCCCCTTGGAAATCAAAAGTGAACCAAGAAGTTCCAGACTAATTCGCATTTGCGAATTGGTCTGGCGATGTTGGGCTAATGCAGACGGGTTTGATGAGCCCTTCTAGTAGCGTGCTTAGGCCTAATTGCTCTGCATATTAAATCTGCTAAGGTCAAACTTGACTAACAGCCAGAGTACAGTCAGTCATCTCTAGGCTCTCTATATCCAGGGCCTGGCCTCATTTTAGTGACCTTTGCCTTTAATGGACAAACTCCACCTAGAAGGTGTTGCCTGCACTGATAGCGCAGCTTCAGGCTGTATGGCCTCAAGACTCGGTAATTGACAGATCTCGACCATTATGGCAGAGGGTGAAGATTGCAATGCTGACAATGTGCATTCCTTGGTGTCTACACTTGGCACGTAGATCTGTTGCCAAGGGATTGGATGTGTTGGGCCATGATAGATGCATAACATAGATGATGGGTGTGAAACTTTCTATGGCCTACACTTTGTATTGTTTTTAACCTAGCATATAACTGGAAGTCTACGTGAAATGAAAGCAGCAGGCCTTGTCTTTTATCTGGGGTATTCGTTTGCTACGGGGCAATGGTAGGCAAGATAACAGATCATCACACGTGTTCTCTAGTGATGAATCCCATATCATTGAGCGTGGAAAAAATAGTATGGATCAGTTGTAAAGGTTATGGGTCAGCATTGCATCCGTCCCCTATTGTCGGAATAGTCTAGGGCTGCCAGTTGTAAACTGCTCTCCTCAGCTATTTAGCTATGGGAACAACAATAGGGCGAGCTATTTGTGGCTCCGCATTCCCTCAACTGACTGATCATGTGCAGGAATGCACACTAAAATGATCCAGTCTTTTAATAAGCGGAAAGACTTTCCCCTTGATTTACCCCTTGAACTTCACAGCCTCCTGAGTTTTTTTTCACCTACTTTCATACAAGGGCTACAGGCCCGGCTCTTTTGGTCCCGGTTGCAGAGGAATCCACACCCCCCCCTGGCCACTGGAGATAGTCAAAAGTTAGTCGAGATCCCGGGTCAATGTTTAATACGTTGGTTATTGGCCGGGCCGGGGTCAGAAGGCCTACCTCAGGAAGGCAGACACGGCAGAGTTTTGCTTGAGAATCCAGGGCTCAGTGAGTAGAAGCACGTGAGTGTGCTCCTCTGTTGGAATAACTCAATTATATTTTGACATGAAAGCCTTTGTGACAGTGATTCTTTCTCACTGGGGCCTCATAAGGAAATGGAATGCCCCTGTTTTGCCATGCCTGGGTTCACTGTCACTGCCGTTTATCCAGTAGGGTTGTTAGATATGCAGTTTTTCTAGGTAAGTGGGATTTCCTGTCAGTAGACATTATGTGCTTCGGGAGTACACGAAGGGAGTTTGGGCCAAGTGTTTCGGTCTAAAGAACGCGACTGAAAACTATAGAGAAACTACTTGAGTCCCAAAGTTGCCTGAACTGCAATCACCTATATCCATCCAATTCTTGCTACCGAATGGCGGCAAGAATCGTCTTACTTAGATTTCTATTTCTATCTAGACCTGTCCCAGAAACCCGCGCTGACTCAGAGATGGTGGGGATGAAGAGGCAGTGTGGCGTTTCATGTGTCGAATGGTGTCATCGGTCTGCATTGCCACTGTTGTGTATACATGGGCACAGCCTGCAACGGAACTGCCTTTTTATTTGCACGGCAAACTGAATTGGGTGTGCACACATGTGGAAGGCATATTGTCTGCAAGAGGTGGTAGAAAGGGAAGTGAGAAGTAGGGCCTGACTCAGGCCAGTCCGCATGCCTTGCGCTGGCAAGCGGAGAGGGAAGATGTGGCTGGGTCGCCCATGGAAATTTTAACTCCAACTTAAACGTCTGGAAAAAGAGCTTGTGTGCGGATTTCTCTCCCCTAAAGCTTAAAGAAATAATTGCCATGTGTAACGTCAACCACTGGCTATGTGTGTTTTGTATAACTATACGCTCTTTAAAATTGCCGCGTTTCATTAATGGGGGAGATGATGAGAATGTTTTTCAAGTCATTATTCCGTAATCCCGGAGTTGTGTCACCCTGCGCCCGGAGCGGCGTCAGCAGAAACGAGATGAAGAGGAGCCTCGCAAGCTCCCGTTTGTTTTCCTAGCCGTTTTCCCAAGACTGCCACATATGATTTGTTGAAGCTCCCAACGTTTGAAATGAAACGCAGCCCCTGGGCCAGCTACCACCCTCTACTAGCCGTGCTGTATGGGGACTGAATTTCTGCATGATTTGTCTTTAATTATAATATGGCCGATTGTTGGTATATTGTGATCGTTGAGCCTGGAATGTTTAACTACTATTTCGGTTGCAATAACCCAGGATCTCGCTATCTGTTTGAGTTTGATCGCTGTTGTCAGGTGCTCATGCCCAATTGATTCAGGGCTAGCCTTACAGTGTACTAGACTGTCTCAGTGGCTAAAGGCTCGGTCCTCATACGCTGGGAACTCAAAGCCTTGGTCTGTTATTACTATTTGGCCACACTACATTAGCAATTATTTTTTCCCATTTTGTTCTTTACGTTGATCGTCGATCGCCCCCCTTTCCCTGGAAAGCAGAGAGATGCCACTGAGCCTCTTTAAGTCCCAGGGCTGCCTTGCTCTGCCTCCCACACTACCAGGAAAAGATCACATCGCACCAGGCATTGGAAACCCTCTGAGTATAGGTGGTTGTCTAGGAACAGTTTCACCCTCTGGAAATCTCAGTGAATTAGTGGTTCAAGAAGAGGCTATTGATCCTGGAAAAAGTCAGTGATCCTGGATCAGCAGTCCCACCCTTGGTTTGTCCAGGCCCGCTGGAACCGTATTTAAAGAGACTGTTAAAGCAGGAGAGAGATGATGACACCCCTCCCCAACCCCTGACCATCACATATCACTCACCGGAGGAGGCCGTTATGTTTCACGTTATATTTTGAACTTGGTGACCTTGGTTTTGTGTTATGACAGTGTTTACAAACAAAGGCAGAGGCTGCCACTTGATAGTGAAGATAAGTTGATACTGATATGATAGGTATGTGCATGTCACTAGGCCTGCCAGTCAGACACACCTCTGTATCCCATTGAGTTTTGCTACCATGCAGTCCCTCTACAGAGACTGCAGAAGCTCATGCTCAAAGCTGGAGCTGATACTACTCACATAAGGACGACTACCACTCAATCCATTATCACTTCTACAAATTACTCATTCGATTTGGAAATCTATACTATTTTAGTGACGAGAAAAATGTGCAGTCTCATAATGTCCAGTTGTCCAGACTTAATGTCCAGTAGTTCTGCTATCCACTCTAGTCTTTGTCATTTTGATTTATTATGCTTTTGCTGTTCCAGCGCTTAGACGTACAAGGTTCCCAGTAATGGCCGTCTTTTAGGTTTTCTTTTGTTTTTTCCTTCATTTGTTCTCCCGTTGGAAGGGCCGCCCCCCACCACTCGCCTGTCATCCCCTCCCTCCTGCAATAATGTTAAGCACGAGTGCTGATTGAAAATAAGACTCCCTATGTGACTTTGTACTTGGGATGGATTTTTTTTTTTTTTCTTCCTTCACTTTTTGTTGAGAACTTGTTTGACCACATACTTAAAATAGCTCTCTGACGTGTACAGTCCTGTTAAGGAATGTTACTGTGGCTGTCCAGAGTTCTCTGCGGCAGGAAGTTATGCAAACGTGCATTGCTGAGTGCGGAGCTGTGTGATTAGGGTCCTGGAGGACTCGGTACTTCAGGGTTTTTTTTTTTTTTTTTAAAGGTTTTTTTTTTCCACAGCGCAGGCTAGTTACTGTGTACGGCCAACAAGACCCCCATTTTTCCCCCTCTCAGCACATGCTCTGTGTCGTATAAATCCTCCCGCCCTTCCTCGAGCTGTAAGAGGCGGTTATGTGACGCATTGGGTATGAGCTTTTTATGGTGAGAAAACTATGGCTCGCCTCGGTCCAGCCTTTCTCATTCCGTGGATATCCGTCACAGCGTCGTTCTGGCCCTCTTAATGCCTGGCTTGCTGTACTCCTTCCCACCCGACTTTCGTCTCCTCCCATTCTTCCTTTCTCCCACCCTC
>OMKK01090747.1:11901-22015 GCA_900302305.1 Polymixia japonica
TGTGTGTGTGTGTCTGCGTGCGTGTGTGTGTGTGTGTGTGTGCATGTGTGTATGTATGTGTGTGTGTGTGTGTGTGCGTGTGTGTGTGTGTGTGTGTGTGTGTGTGTGTGTGTGTGTGCATGTGTGTATGTTGCAGGCGATAAAGTATCATTACTAATAACATTGTGTTTGCGTCTCAGAATATCCTTCCTGGACCTTCAGTCACGAGGACACAACCAGCTACGCCTCCTTCAACATCGGGGAGACGCACAGAGACAACTTCACCATTTCATTTTTAATGCGCTCCCTCAAACACAACGGTTTGCTCCTGCAGCTCAGGCGAGAAGGAGAACCTTATCTGACCATCTATCTTAAGGAGGGAACCATCGCTATCTACAGCCCGCACACCACGCTGCTGTCAGAAGTCAACTTTGTCACCAATGGTCACAATGAGTTGGTAACGGTCAATGTGCGTTACGGCCATGTGGTTTTCCCGAAGGCAGGAGATCATCGGGCCTTAGGGAACGTCAGTGTGGAGGCAGGGGATGTAGCGTATATAGGAGGGCTCCCTGCAGGCAATAACATAGCTTCCTGGGGAGGAAACTTCAAGGGCTGTTTGCAAGACATTCGCTTGGACCACAAGCATCTGACCATCAGAGATCACCCAGAGGAAGTGGAGATTTACCCCTCTAGCACACAGGAGAACGTACTGGACGGATGCCAAAGTGATGAAACGTGTAAGGTAAAGTACAAACATATTTTGATATGATTATCACTACAGTTGACAACCTCAGCGACCCCACACGTCTTCTATGACGACTTTAAGCTGCTGCCATCAGGAATGTGTTTCAGCCACAGTACAAGACCTGGTCAGTTTACCTTCTGTATAGGCTGATAAATTAAATGCACTTTGACCTTTTCGCATTCATTTTTACAATTTCGGCTGGTCCGCAGCAGCGGGGCCCTATAGACCCTTCTACAGTTTGTAAACGATGATGACATAATGTAAGCGTGCGCAAGCAGTTTGGCAACGGAAGTAGGGCGTAGTGTAATAGCTTGTCAAGCTATGCGAGGGCATTAACCACCAAAGATTGCAAATGCTACCTAAACAAATTGACTTTGACAAATGGCGACTCCCAGGTCCGTGTGTTGTTAGTGAGCGGGTCGAAGACATTATCAAGTGGCCCAATATTCAGTGGCCAGATATATACAGGTATTTGGTGGAGAAACCTAGCGTGTACACTGTGTTCACGTACAGAACGTCAAAATACCATGACATATCTGACGTGTCTTGAAATCAGAAATCCTCCCTAGCCAAAGACAAGGACACAAGACCACTATGTATGAGCCATATGAGTCAACACATTTAATAGCTTGCAGTCATAGACGCCGCTGGTGTTACGCCGAGTTCTGCTGCCCGCCCATGATTACACGCACATAATGCATCCACACATGACATGAATGGTTTTACCAGCACATATTTTGGGCCGTTTTGGCTGGACAGTGTGAATTTCATACATTTAATGATGACCTAAGCTGAAATAATAGGGGATGTATTACTCAGCAACAATCAGCTCTGCCAGATAATACATGCACCCCTTAACACTCAGTAATGACACTTTAAATCAAAGTTTGATAGGAATCAAATGGTTTTATCAGCACATCATTTATTTAATTGACTTTGACAGAGTGAATTTGACACCCCGCATTCATTTTTCCGCATTTAAAAACGAATTGTAGTATATTTGACGCAAGGTGCATGCAACTCTCAGTGGGCAGGCAGAACTCGGCATAACACCTGTCAGTGTTTCCGCTGGTAACCCGCCACGGCAAAAGAAAAAAGAAATCACAAAAGAAAACAAAATGTTTCGCAATCAATCATCTAATCCAACACCTTGGTGACCCCGTGCATACATTATGGAATTCAGTCGGCCGGCTCTCTTCCCTCCACCCATCAGTGATGCGGAACAACAACACAAGGGAGCACGTTGTGCATAAATGACTGATGTGGGCGTCTACTCACTCGTCACAATCTCCCTGCAGGTACCTCGGTACACCGTATATACATGACGTGTATGAAACGTAAGCCAGAGTTGTGGTTTAGAAGAAGCCAATTTAAACTCTCAGCAGGACGGTGAGGTTAGGGTTAAGGTTAAGGTTAGGGTAAGAACCATCACCAAGAAACTTGGTGATGGTTCTTATTATGCGATGGCGATTATTATCACTAAATCTACAGTTTTCCTCTTTAAGGTCCTTAAAAAGATCCTTAAAAAGTCTTAAAACGTCTTAAATATATATAGTTGTAGTTCAATGTGTAAATAAGGCGTTTGCTGCAGCGCTCCACTTACAACATGTACTTATACACACGCCTAGATATCTTTATCTAGATATCTTTAACTGATAACTGAGGTGCAGTGTGTTGATGTGGTGTTTGCTACAGCTCGCCAAAGTACACATATACACGTTTACACATTTACACACACTTTAGCTGTACCGGGGACGCAGTGAAGGCACTGTGCGTTAGTTGGCTGAATCATTTCACACCCCATAGTACCATGGGCTCCACTTACAACGTGTAGCTACACACAGTTATCTATCAAACTGGAAGGTCTAGTGTGTTGATGTGGTGTATGTTGCACTAAATCAGGTGTAGCGTTCAACACCATCCCATACCAGCCTCTACTGAACTTATTATATACAGTAGTAAATAGTTAACTACATTTTACTAATCACAAAGTAAGTCACTTTTTAATTCAGTCATTTTGTCCTATACTATTTAGATGTCAACTTTACTCACCAGTCAATATTATAATATTAATACATATTTTAAGTATTCAGCCAGTAGTTGCTAGAAGTCATTTCCCTGCAACTCTAATTTCCACGTCACTATTCTATTGTGAGAAGCTGCTAGACTAGTGATACTAATTTGACAATCTTAAGTTTGTATTAAAGATAAAGATGTCATCACTGTTGTTATTACTAGGCAGGTTTCCTCAAGCATATCTGCTCATTCAACCTTATGTTTACATTTCTCCCAAGCTTGACTTCATGAGTATGTATGTTGTGTTGCCTGATGTTCACACAGTCCTGCCTGTATCTGTCTGCTGGATACAGTCTGCAGAACCAATGGACTAAAGTACACAAGATCAAACCCATGTCATGCTTGATGAATTTTACTTTACATTCTGATATTTAAATACAGCTTCAGTTCCTTGCTATTTTTATTTGAGTAACTTAGAAGAACCAGGTAATAAAAATCATGAGTTGGCCCTGTATCCTTGGCCCTGTAGCATTTACAGCACTTTGCTGTGGCAGTTTGACAAGATGTCAGAGCTAAGTCAAGACGCATGACCGTTGGACCGTATGCAGTAAAACCAGGAAGTAAAAAAAAAAGTTTGCTTGAGCAGCTTTCGTTCAAGTGAATGGGCGGCCATTTTCCCTTTCATCCTCCTGTTATTATAGAACCTCCTTGTTCTCTACTCGTTGTTGAAATAAAACTGTGAGAAAGAGAGAGAGAGACGGATCCATTTTCTTTTTTGGTATCAATCCTATTGACGCTAGAATTGATCTTCAAACTGAGACGTAGTATGTGTAGTATCGATGATCCTCCCACCCCTAACATTGACCATACATGCTCCAGCCACATACTAGGTTTTGACCTAGTCTTGTTTTTTTTGACATAATGTGCCTTTGTGGTGTTGGATATTGTTGGCCACTGCTATTAATCCTTGTGTTTGTCTTTCTAACATACAATTTGAATTGTCTAGAGTAGATCGAAAGCCCTAATGCTTGAGGACCTCCCAAAATGTCTATCACTTTTCTCAACCCTTAAAAGAATCTAAAAATAAAGACTGTTTTTGTTTTAAAAAATATGTTAACAGTTTTGACATGAAAAGTATGTTAATTGTGTCAGAATGAAGCGATGTTGTTTTAATTTGCTGGGTTGTATATTGCCACGTCCTTCCTAACATTTACCTAGTAGTGAATCCCTTTGATCTGTAGATGATCACACTCCTCTCTGCAGTTTGTACCAATGTGTCGTATCAGGTGAGAGATTTTGCAAATGAACATCGAATCCATCCGTCTATGTGGGTGTTTCTCTTCGCAGGACGAGCCCTGTCTGAACGGAGGCCAGTGTGAAGTCACCTGGAATGACTTTAAGTGCGAGTGTCCCGTCAACTTCTCAGGCAGGATATGTGAGACGCGTCTATGGTGCGTCGACAACCCTTGTTTCAGGGGAGGACAGTGTGTCGACCTGCCGGATGGTTATGAGTGTGAGTAAATATTTCACTTATCTTTTTCTATTTCCTGCTCCATTATTATTACATATTATAGAATAATATAACATGCATACATTAATACTGGTGGTCCCCTGGTGAATCAGGCCCCTGAGCTATGCACCATGTGCCAGTGTGACGGTCCTCGACCGCAGAATTACACTTCTCATCACATGTAACACAAGTCATGCCAATACCTGTCATATATTCTGTCAGTGCAATAAATATTATATTGGTCAAACATCCCGTAAATTAAAAATTAGACTCAACACAGGAATAGCATAAAACACGGAGATATAATCGTCGCCTGTAGCGCGATACTTGCACACAAGGTGGATGACCTCAACTGCATTGGGATTGTAAAAGTGGGATTAAACCACAGAGTTAATGGGGGTAATATAGAAAAAGCTCTTTTAAAGAGAGAATGCTTTTGGATACATACCCTAAAACAATGTACCCTAGTCTTCTAAATGAGGAATGCAATCGTGTGTTGAAAGTCCTTACCAGGCTCAACCCAAAAAGCCTCTCAACCACCAGACTGTATCGTCTCATGGATCTGGATATGTAGCAAACATACATGTAAAGATACATGTTTTGTGTCAATTATTGATGCAAACTAACTATGCAAACAGTTTTGTAAACTTGTATATCTAGAAAAAAAATGCAAATTGATCTGTATACATTCACTCCATGTTAAATTATTGATTGATTGACTACTTTTTTTGGTAATGATTGGGATCTCCCCCCCCTACTGCATCTGCAGGCTTAACCGAAGCCACCTTCCAGAACAACGCTCTTCAGTATGTAGCCAACACATCACTGGTGAACCCTGTCACCAGCATCACCATGGAGTTACGCACGCGGGACGAGGACGGCGTGTTGTTGCGGGCCTCCCACAGAGCTGAGGTCTTCTGCCTGGGACTGCTCAACTCTACCCTGCTGGTCAAACTCCGCAGCGGGGACAGTCCAGAGCTGCTGGCCTTCACCAGCGAGATGACCATCGCAGACGGGGCCTGGCATCGCATCCACCTGGCCATGGCCGACCCCGCGCAGCCCGCATCCCGCTGGAGCCTCACCGTGGACGGGCAGAGATCCGGCGGCAGCCTGGGCGTGGGCGGCAACCTCAACTTCCTCAACAATACCAGCGTGTGGCTGGCTGAGAACTTCACCGGGTGTTTAGGGGAGGTGAGGGTGGCTGAAGTGTACCTGCCTCTGATAGACTTGCCAGACCCCCCCCAGGCCACCCAGTTCTCCAGGAGGGGCGGGCAGGAGCCCCTGCTGGGATGCAACGGTGTACCGGTGTGCGATTCTCAGCCCTGCCTCAACCAGGGCGTGTGTGAGGACCAGTTTAATGACTTTAACTGTAGTTGCAGCCCTGGATGGGAGGGGGACGTCTGCCAGACAGAGACAAATGAATGTTCCTCAGGCCCTTGTGTACACGGCATATGTGTTGACTTGCTGGCAGACTACCAGTGTGAGTGCCAGCCTGGATACATGGGAAAGGACTGCCAGGAGGAGGTGGATGACTGTCTGGAGTTCAGCTGTGAGAACGGGGGGACGTGTCTGGAGGCCGCGGCGACCCACACCTGTGCATGTCCACCTGGGTACAGTGGCAAGCGCTGCCAGTGAGTACAGACCGCATGTCAGAGCATCGATCACGTTGCTGTCTTTTGTGTACCTTTACATTTCAAGTTTTAGTCATTCAACCCACGCTCGTCTCTAGAGCAACTAAATGTACAATGAGTGAGTAGAGGTCCTCCCCATCCTCAGACGTAGGCTGAAAACTTAATCTCTTCCAGAATCTGACAACTTTCTCACTGGTTCAAACCTCCTCTCCCCTGCTCCCTCTAGTAGCTCCTGAAAAACAATCTCTTTTATCTCTCTTCTCAGCTCTAATTAATGTTCTTCTCCTAGCAGACCTTGCCTACATGATCAAGAATATGACCTTGATATGACCTTTGCCCTCAGTGCTATTGGTTGCTTGTGCGTTTATAGCTCAATAAACACGCTGGGATCACGCTGAAAACACATTACATTACACACATTTCAGGGTGAAACCATAGAAACCATAGAATCATACATGACGTTGTAATAGAACATGTCCGTTTGTATCCAATAGGTGGCGCTTCCCGCCGGTGGTGTGCGACGCCAACACAGAGTGTCTCAACGGAGGCGTGTGCATGGGCGGCGTCTGGGGGGGCAACTGCACCTGCAAGCCTGGATACATCGGGGACAGGTGAGCGTTGCGCTTTCCCTCGACCCCGCTTTACATTCCACGGTCTTGCATTCCTCCCGTAGACGAGGCAAAGTGCGTCTGGGCACGAGTCAGAGAACAAAGGTCAAGATTTGGCGTGTGAGCCGTCCTGCTGTTCTGTCAGACAGCATCGCGCTAAAGCCCTCGTGATGCCTTTCAGGTGCGAGACAGAAATAGACGAGTGCGAGTCCAACCCCTGCCTCAACGGTGCCACATGTCTGGACGGACTCAACCGCTTCCAGTGCGCGTGCGTTCCGGGCTTCAGCGGCACGCTGTGCGGAAGTAACGTAAGTGACGTTTGCGTGTTTACTGACATGCTTTGGGTTGATTCACTCTGATGTTGTAATAGTTTAGCTTAGTTTAACTGAACTTGTTACTCAAATTCAGATTCCCGTTACCTGACGTTATGGCTACTCTTCCTGGGGTCCACATAAATACACGTATTGGAAAAATCACTTCCATATGAGTAACAATTCATGATCATTATTGTCAGTCCAATAATATGAATCAATCCAAATCCAATTCAATTTACAATTCATACATTTGATGACAGTATATGCAATCACATATGCAATCCTATCAGAGAGACTAAGCATGACACTCATATGATGGATCATATTACATACAGGCATCAGACTGATCACGAGGCTTCACTAGTTTTCTACTCTCCTCTCTCTCTGTCTTCCCTGTAGAAACTGGCGTATAAGGAGCGTGTCCCCTGGCTGGTGGTGGCCATTCCCCTGACGACCCTGTGTGTGTTGCTGGCCATCCTGGCTGTGTTCTTCCTCATCATGACGGCCCGCAAGAAACGCCAGTCAGAGGGCACCTACAGCCCCAGTACCCAGGAGGTCGCGGGGGCGAGGCTGGAGATGGGCAGCGTGCTCAAAGTGCCCCCCGAGGAGAGGCTGATCTGAGGGCTGGTGGCCCTGCCTCCAAGACTGACACGGTTAGGAGGTATTTACGGGGGCCGGGGGGGCCACCAGGGGAGAGGACATATGCTGTCACCGCGATGCCACACTGCTGGGGCCTGACCGAGGGAATCCATGGAAAGATATAGGAGGGAGGTTGGATTGGAATAAATGAAAGGCTGATCCCTTCGTTTGGGAAAACTACTGACATTTAAGCCTCGGAGTTAAAGGATGCAGAGGCTGGGAATGACAGTCTACTCTTAATACTCAAGCCTGCTGGGTAGAACATTGATGGATGGAGCATTAAGACGAGAGGACCAGTCTAGTCTGAAGGATTGTGACCCCAAGCTCTTTGTACCTGCAATACTGCACCCTACACTGATTCTGAGGAGTCAGACAAACTCTTGACTGATGTTTATAATAATTGTTATCCTATCGATGTGCACTATGTAGCTTAATAGGCAAACCACTATACACAGTCTTTATTTGTTGCTATGTAAATATACCATGAGTGTTTTGTCCATGTCTGCGTCCTGTAAAAGATGTGATGTGCAGAAGTTAAGGTCACTGTATTTTATTTTATTTTTGTAATATCTTAAAGAGGAGCAGTAGTCAGTTTAAGAATTCCTGTCTTGCCTACAGTCAAGGTCTATTCTCTCCCAAAGTAAGAAGCCGTAGAACTATGATTAAACCTTCTGATGTCATCAGGTATGAAGACTGGAGCTGCTCCATACACAATAAATGGAAGAATGATTTTGTGGCCCCAATAATGTTTGTATGACTTTTTAATATAGTCTTGATGATAGTAATAGTGTTCGGAGCTCCATGTTTCCAGATTCATTTTCTATAGACTTCATACCTAAAGACATCACGAAACTGAGTTTTAGTTCTCTTGTTCCTAGTTTTGATAGAAAGCTTTTCCTGATCACAGATATTAATTAAACTGCCCCAGACCACAAGAATAACATAGGAATTATTAAATTGAGTGGCGTTCCCCTTTAAACTCTGATGCCACTGCTCCAACTGCTAACCTGCCTTCCACTCTGTCCTCACTGGTGCTGCTACCTGAACAAACCCCTTAACCAGGACACGTTTACTGTCTGCTAGAGGTACTGACACTGTACACAATAATAACTTATTTCTACAGGTTGATGCACTGTACCAGCTTTACGTTACCGGCTACGGCACACTTACATCACATGCAGGTCACAGTTGAATACAAACCGGAAAGGCGTCGGCCTTTAATTACCTTCACACGTCTTCGTATGTGCATGACGGGTTGCTAGCGTGCGCCTTCATGTTCGCCTGCCCCCCGTGTAACACTATCAAAGCCATCCTCGGACTGTTTGTGCGTATTATTTGCCCTGGCCTGAGATGGATCAACGCCTTTGTGTACCTCAAAGCGTAGGTCGAAGAAGAGACTTACTGTAACGATTGTACTTAATGGGCATACAGGGAAACTGTACATTTCAGCACTGCTGTTCCAGTGCTTTACATAGTCGTTTAAGCATACAGTATTATACGGTATAAGCAGAGTACATTTTGTGACAACATATGCATATTGGAATGATGAATATTTTAGCTATGTACAGAATGGTAGTGCTTTTACACTGGAGTTGTTTTTAATCAAGCTGTACCGTGTACAGTACACCATCAGTACCGTATATGAAGAGTTCTGTTTCGAAATACTATGTATCCATTTTGGTAAAAAAAGAAATGACTAGTTTGAGTTCATCATTCAACGCCTTTAGAATAATAGAGACATTCTGTTACATCATTGTTAATTGTCAAACCAATGTCTTCTAAATCCCTTACTCTAAAAGTTACTTCAAAAATTCTTCCAGTTTATTTTGATTTTGTGGTATCGATAGTTTTTTAAGGGTTTGTGTCGCTCTTTTCCAACGGTGGATATCTTGCTTTGGAATGAAGCTCTTCATGTGAACTGAGAACACTGTTCTTTACATAGTATTCTATGATTGTTCTGTGGAATTAGATGTATACTTTACAACTGGATAGAGACACTGAACATGTTGTGTGTATATAGTGAGAAATGTCTCCAAATGTTTCTGAATGAATGTCAAAGGGTGTGAAATGTCTTATACTGTGTAATAAACAAATGGGACATAAACAGTCTGGGTAGGAAGTGTAGAATTTATATTATAACATTATACCTTTTAAACAAATATTTCTTCAGAGGGTTTTACTGAACATGCATGTTGCTTTATAGATGTTCTCTGATGTCCGTTCACCTACAGTCATCTACTGTTGGCTGCTTAACACTAGTGTTGGTCACGACATGGAACCTTGCTTCCTCTCACAGAACACTAGTGTTGGTCACGACATGGAACCCTGCTTCCTCCCACAGAACACTAGTGTTGGTCACGACATGGAACCCTGCTTCCTCCCACAGAACACTAGTGTTGGTCACGACATGGAACCCTGCTTCCTCCCACGGAACACTAGTGTTGGTCACGACATGGAACCCTGCTTCCTCCCACGGAACACTAGTGTTGGTCACGACATGGAACCCTGCTTCCTCCCACAGATCAGCAGCTTATAATTGGAACAAAAACAGTCAGTTGAAAAGAGGAAGGATTACCAGGAAGTGATGGACACTTGTATCTGATAGTTAAACAGAGACGTCTGTTTGGGTTTTTCATCTTCAATTCCCTCTTTGCACCGCTCTCCTCTGCCCA
>OMKK01090748.1:0-13612 GCA_900302305.1 Polymixia japonica
AGAGAGAGAGACTGTGTGCGTGTGTGTGTGTGTGTGTGTGTGTGTGTGTGTGTGTGTGTGTGTGTGTGTGTGCGCATGTGTGTGTGGGGGCTGACTATAATATTCATTCACTTCTGTCACTGCCCCATGAGTGGAAATACCATCTCAGAGGCTCTTCTGGGTTTGATAGCAATAATTCCCCCAGCGAAAGGCCTCAGCAACTCTGGCTGGGAGTCGAATGACACGGGTAGATCCATTAACCAAATCAAGATGAGAGGGACGATAGAGCGCCATGCTCCGTTGTCCTGTGAGGTGAAGTGAAGCCATAGAATGGGGTTTAATCACTAATAAATGGGAAAGTTAAAGTGCCGGTAAAGTGGGTTTTTATTCCTAAAACTTTTCCAGGATTCTAATGATTGCACTACTGCCATTTAATTTGACAATGACATTGAGAGTAGGGCTGGACAACATGGCCAAAAATGTTATCACAATATGTTTTTTTATATTGATCGATATTGGTCGATAATTATCACGTTATATATCAATTTACAGTTTTAAGTATTCTCCTTAGGACAGAACCCTAAAGAAACCAGAAGGTTAATTATGGTTTATAATATACAATTATTTATTATCAGAACAAATAGGTGTCAAACATTCTGGGCAGAGGTAAAATAGTTGATGACATTGAAAAGGCTTTTGAAACTTTAATTATTTAAGGACAACACTGGCGCTATTTAATGTTTTCCTTATTTTACATAATTGTCTTTGAGTTTAAAATGACTGTCCATTCAGCTGCTCATTGCCTTAGATGCAGGGTCCCATTGGGTCCCACTGTATCCAGAAAATCATTAAAAATGGATTCAGGAACAGTTAACGTTTATCAAACCAGTATATTTGTGTGAAAAACCTGTATATTGTTTGTATAATCGGTAGAATGTTATTTTTCCTCTGTACTTCGGGTGGCAGTAGTGAGTCAAAACCAAATGGGAAGTGCAAACTCAACATAATCCACATTTAGCATTACTTTCCAAGTTGATAATTATTCAATGCACAGCTGTTTTATTGTGATGGATTGATCGTGGACTTTGCGTAACATGTTTTTGGTGCTTTTGGGAACACAGTCTGATCCAATGGCTTCTGTAATCTAAACAACACAGACTTGGGCATCTACCGTTACAGCTGATGAATACTGCCAATTAACAGGTTGGTTGACACGCGAGTGTTCCCACAAGCCCCTGGGCAATTATCTCTGTGGTGTGGTCATCTGGAAAATATGCCATTTGAAGGCATCTGCTTTAAAGATCCCATTCCTTGTCGACGTAGTGTACTTCCGTTTGTTTCTCTGCTGTAGGACTGGCTGTTTGTGTAGTGTTTTTGTAGGCAGAGGAAAACACACTCAAAAATAACTAATTGAAAATAAATCACATACATTTATTTAGATTTTACCGTGAAAATTATCGATATCGTTTTATCGCCCAGGCCTAATTGAGGGGGACTTCTGACAAGCAAAGAGGGCACAGAAGCTGCACCACACCTGGTGATCAGCACTGCTTACATCTACTGGCTTTAATCAAGCTGTAGCAAACACAGAATCTTTTCAATGCGTTACCTGGTCGCCGGGAGGGTGCTGACCCTGGTGAAGAACACAGAAGGCTCCACGTCCACATGGACTCCCAGAGACAGCTCCCTGTAGTAGCCCTCCACCTTGCCTGCTCCACCAGAGTACTTGAAGTTCAGCACCGCCTCTAATGTCTGAGAATGGACAAAGGGGAGATATCAATGTAGATAAACATTATTTCACACACCGTATTCGCCATACATCTACTCCCGAGATTCCGCCAACAGTCTGCTCACAGACAACAAACTTCGCAAAGACACATTCACGTGCTGTGCGACCGTCCATCGGCATTTCAGAGGAATCTCTCTGTACGGGAGAGCGAGCACGTCTGATTGAGGTTAGAGGTGGCGGACGGCACATCGTCTTCAATGACACGATCATTGCCGGCGGCCCATCAGCAAAGCCGAGGCCGGGTTTGAGATCGAAGCATCAAAAAGTCATTATGCTAGAATAATGAACACACTGTGGCACGGCCATTGCAAGTATATAATAGCATGGAAGTGTGATGAAAATGGCGAGGAAAGGCTGAAAAGGAAGGGGTGGGGGGTTCAAACAGATGAGCCAATACCGACATGACTTTTCCATAACAATACGGCAGGAGAGGAAGGCGGAGCAGGCGGGGGTTGAGGTGCGGGCGGGTGGAAAGCGCACACACTCGGAGTCAGAGATACTCAGGAGGAGGTGCAGCCAAGTGGGCGAAGGATAGCGAGGGGTAAATTAAAAGTGGCAGTTAATGGGGTAGGGGCACTAGCTGACTCAGGCAATGGGCTAAAGCGGGGCGAGGGAGTGTCCGAGGAGCTGCTTTTCTTCCTATAAGGCGTACATCATCTTCCCGCATATTGCTGATGGAGGCACTTGCTGTGCCTTCCGGAACAAATTTAGCCAATTATTTGATTATTTTCACTCTGTCCTTTTATTTTGGGGGGGGTAGAGCCAATGTGGAATGATTCACAGGGCCTGCTGGCTATATGTCTGGCCTATTATGATCTAGTGATTGTACCACTGCACACTGCTGAGGAGAGGAAGAAGGAGAGGGAGAGGGAGAAGAGAGGAATTCATATCGTCATAAAACGGGTTCCTTAATAACTCATATGTAATATGAATGCATCAAACTAATGAGGCAAAGTAATAAGAGGTGCGCGATACAATTAAATAACAGCAAAATTGATCTGGTGCTTTAGGGTTCTAGTTTCCAGATCAAGGCACAGCCGCAGAAGGCACAAGGGCACAAGGCGTGGCCAACACTTTCTGGGTAACTCCAGAACATCTGAGGTGCACCTGTAGCACAGATGTAAAAAGGGTTGGATTAAGATGAATACATGATCAGTACAGATGCTTTCCAAAAAATTTGAGTATCATGGAAAAGTTCTTTTTTTTTCTCCATAATTCCTTTCAAAAAGTGAAACTTTCATAGAATATAGATTCATTACACACAAAGTAATGTATTTCAAGTATTTATTTGTTTAACTTTGCATAAGTTTGGCTTCCAGCTCATAAAAACCCCCAAAACAGTATTTCAAGAAATTAAATATCACATAAAACCAATCAAAAAACGGTATTTTCAAAACAGAAATGTCAATCTTCTGAAAAGTTATGTTCATGCCTGCACTCAATACTTGGTCAGGAATCCTTTTGCTTTAATTACTGCCTCGACTTTCCATGATATTCTAATTTTTTGGAAAGGATCTGTAGATATGGTGGGACTGTCTTCAATTATAGCCAATCAAATCAGCTCCTCTCATTCCCTTTAACAGTAATTTCGTAATGGTTAGGGACAGCCCAGACCATGAGGAAATAAATGCCATGTATTCAGTTGCTACGTATTCCAAATTGCCTAAACATTGTGTAACACGAATAAATGAAGACTAATTCCAATGAGACAACACACAAATATGAATATTTGTGTATTTTTGAATTAAAATCTCTGGCTTTTACAAGGGCTTGGGGGAAAAACTCTGGGGGAGGTACATTTAATTTACATCAATGGACACACTGAGAATAATACATCTCCTACATGGCAATGCATCACACATAGTAGGCTACCACACACACACACACACGTCTACAGCAATTTACAGTGCAGCTCTCAAACAGGTCAAACATGCACACAAATACACAGACAAACATGCTGTTGCTTTAGTGATAAACTGAGGTCTGTTGCTCAAAACCATGTCCCCATCACCAGTCACAAGATTTATATAGACAGGGTTTTCCCTGGCTTTTTGGAGGGCTCAAAACTATTAGGCATATAAGCATATGTTATGATGGCAGGGAAAACACTGATAGAGATGAACATACACACTTCAGACCAGTGCATCTGAACCAAATTCAACATTAACAACAGAACACGATAGAAAACATGACTTCATCAGCTTCTTTCGATTTTTTGTGAAACCAATGAATGACGACAAGCGTCTTTCAATTACCCTTTTAGGTTGAATAACCGTTCATTGAGATATTGCAATCTTTGTCACTGTGTTGTTTCCATGCGTAATGACGCACATTGACTCTTTTTATGTTGGAAGACAATGATTCACACAGTAACCACGTTCAGCCATTTTGTTTTACTTAAATGATTAAAAAGGTTACATTAAGTTACAGTAGTCACTGGTTAAATGATTCATGTCAAAGTGAAATAGGCCATAATAACATGGGGTGTGTGAAATTTTGGATATGGTCATGTGCACTCTCCCTTGAAGCCCCGAAAACATTTTATTGACACACCCTGTACTGCGCCCGTAAACCCATTTTGGCGCAAGTGATGTCACGGCAAGCCGGGAAATTACCAAACGGGCGCAGTTGAGAGAAAAATCCATTTGCAGCCAACAAAATTGTCATTGCACCGATGCAAGGGCACTGCGCCAGACTTGCGCCATCTGGAAACTAGAGCCCTTAAACACACACTGCTCATAATTTACATGGCAGATTCATTTTCACAAGAAGAGACTGTCCTCCTGATAGTTTATAATGCAAGCTGGATGCAGAGTGCAAATGAAAATCTTGATACGCTTTTGCGGAGAACCTTTTCACTGTCTATTGACTCTCTGGAAGATGAGCCATTCTACTTCTGGAGATGAAAAAGAGAAGGCCGTGACATATTACCAGAAGAGGGACACAAATTGAGCTGGCTACCCAATGGAAGGTATGTCAGCTTGATATGGATCTGATTTGAATTTATTGACTGAATGCCTCCTATTCCTTGTATACAGTGGTACAGCAGATGTAGGCAATTTCCACTGAATCTGTTTTCTTTGTGGTGTTGTTTTTTTGCTTTTGAGTCCTTTAATAAATTGTGATAGGCATTTTCATCTCTTCGCAATAAGATGTCAAAATCCAATCACTCTGACAGACTGTTATATGTACAATTTCCTTGTCTTGCTGATGTGGTCCAAAACATCAACAGAGATAATATTATATATTGTACAATCACTAATAAGACTATACACACTGAATTTACAGCTCTAACTAAATAACGAACACAATGGAAAAACCTATATAAGATATATGAAGGAGGAGGGGAAAGTATTGAATTAAAATATTAAAAGAAACACGTGTGAATTATTTTCTTGCTCAACAATAATCTCTCACAGGAGTCTGCATGTTAAATTCAGCTGTGGGGCTTGAGGGAGCTGGCGGTGTTGTACTAATGGCGTAAACAAGGTCCTCTTGAGGGATAAAGCTTGTCTCGGAAACACCAGCAAAACAGAGAGCGTTCTCCCCGATTCCCTTGCAGACTGGAGCCGACCCCAGAGTCCCTCCTCTGTTCAGTCCTCTCACTGCCCTCGGCTCCCCCAGGACTCTATTTCAATCACAATGGGCTAAAAATAGGCCCCGCTGTAATGAGGCGAGCATGATAGGAATAGGGCAGTGGCAGCATGCAGCCTAAGGATACCCAACAACTGTGTATATACACTGGGGTTCGCAGGAGGACTGGATTTACATTCAGACACCCACACGCACATGTGCATTCACATGCGCACGCACGCACGCACGCACGCTAGCACAGGGAATTAAAAAAAAAAAAAAGACATGCCATAACACAGTCAGAATAATAATGACTGATGTGCTTCTTTGCTTAGGTCCAGGGCCTTGAGATTACAATGGAGCACAGTGTGAAAAAACAGTGGCCATTTTAGCCTCAAGCTTTTATCTGCTTTAACAAAGGAAGAGCTTTGTCTCAAAGTGACTAAGGTGATGATGGAAGAAAAATGTGGACAGTTTATTAATATATACACACACACACATACATATTTATAAATATACATATTGCTCATTGTCTATTTTGGCATTCTCGCCAGAATTTTCATGTTTATGTGGCAGCATATGATCTTAGGTTAAATCCACCCAAAATCCTAATGGCACCGACCAACAATAATAGCAACAATATACATGTGAGGCTGTTTGAGTTGCGCGTGGCTCCTCTACATCCGCGCATATTATTTTTGCAAGGCGCAGAATATCTCTGCCTGCGCGAGCAATATTGTAGCCTGCGAGGAGAAAACCGTGCTTTGAGCCCGCACAGAATCCAAGCGTACAACCATCGCTCTCCTGCTCGCAACACTTTCACCTGCTCACTCACAAGTGGTTTTTCTTTTTGGCAGTAAGTGGGCGGACCCAGTCACCATTGTATCCCTAAATATAATTGGTTACATTCCTCGTCTTTTATGATTGGCCGTTGTCTTTGCAACAAGAAAGGATGAAGAAACACTGTACCCCTCTCAGTGGCTGTGGAAACGCCTCACGTAAGAGTCATTTCATTTTACTAATTTCATTATGCTACACGCCCTCATAGCTATAGTAAAATGTAAATGTAGCATAATAAAACTAGTCAAATTAAATGGCTCTTACGTGAGGCGTTTCCACAGCCATTTCTCAGGAAGCATTGATTCTTAGTCCTTGTTTACTTTTGCCGATACAAAGACAACGGCCAATCATAAAACACGAGGACTGTAACCAATTATGTTTAGGTATACAATGGTGTACATGTACATTAACTACTGATGCTGAAACCAAAATAATGTATCCTTTAACCCAGAAAAATCACACTGTATAGAATCATAGTACCCCCAAACTGTAACAGACTGGCATCTTCACTTTTCTTTTTTTCAGCTTTGGAAAAGTTTGATTTAATCAAAGCTGAACTACTGAAAAGTTTCTGGCATGGCATCTGGGTGGAAAAATCTGTATTAGGGTTGATTTTGCCTTTAAAGGCCTTACCACGTTTAACATCACAACAAAGCCTCAGAAGACTATTACATGGGTCCGGACCCGAGCAGCATTTGCCAAACATTGGCAGTGAATTCCCAACTGAAGAGTATTGTCACTCATGCACATGACAACTCAACAAAAGAGAGACAGAGAGGGCTCAAGGCTTTGTAGTAAAGATCCTGACACACCTTGCAAAGGAGATTATGTCTCCTGACAGGAATACCAAGATAAAGTCCATCACGGTGACAGGTAGGCAGGGGGAAAGACTCAAAATCTACAAGCTTATATGGTTTGGAAAGTGACCGCCCCTTGTTTGCACCGAGGTAATGACTTGTCACGTAAACTGAAGCTTTGATGAGCCAATCAATGGCAAATGGAGGATTTCTCTCAATACTATATTTACAAATGTACCACTGGCTTTTATTAACAGCACATATTTGCTGAATATGCCATCTTTAACTTGGGCTGCTAGAGACACCAGGATACCCCAGTAAATGCAAAACCTAATTTATTGACACTGTTCTAAGCACTAATGCAGTGCTGGTGCTTGGCACCAACCCTCCAAATCACTACTTCCATGTGTTGAGACTAATTAAACAGCTGCCCTGGATATCAACCGTTTTCCCTCATGCATTATGAAACTGGATATCTGGCACCGAAGGCCAGCCAAGGTGATGCACTTGGTCTATTGCTAGTCAGGGTTGATCACCCATGTCTGCAATATCAGCAAAAGCAGCGGTGTGTGTATCTGTGTGTGTGGAGACTGACTGAACCCTGTGCTCAGATATAAAGCGACACTGGCAACTTGTCACCATGCTCCATTCATTTTCTATGAGAGCAAGCAAACCAGGAGACAGGTGGCGACTCGGCAGTATGGGTCGGGTGGCGAGTCTGGCGACATGAAACTAGTTTAAAAAATCGTAACTTATCGGCCATCAGTAGCCAATCAGATTTAAGCATTTGACTTTTTACCTTCCACGCTGAAGCAACTGAATTTCAGCTCCTATTCCAGTCTGTGAAAACCCAATTCATGGGTTGCTGCAGGACTACATACAGTAAACGTGGGGTGACAAACAATAAACGCATTGATTAATTATATATTTACTATGCTAAAATGTTGTAGCACACCATGTAGCACATCTGAGCTACTTGCAGGAAGCAACAGAACACAGGGGTGTACGCCTACAAGCTGTCAGCACCAGCAATATCAGCGATCATACGTCGGCCGCTTTGTGAACGACGGTACGGGTATGGAGGAGTATCTAAAGATAAGCCTCTTGCATTATGACTTCCAAACATGAAACCCAATGCCAGAGGAGCCTGTGTTAGTGTAGGTACTTGTGGTGATGGATGGTGGGTACCGAGTGGGATGCCCACACTGGGGAAGAGCTGGAAGCCCACTCTGACTCACTGGAGATGCAGTATGTGTGGGTAGAAAGCCCACTAAGCTCCCACTCTCCTCTCATAGGAACCTCAGCTAGATGGTGGGAATATGCTGCACGGCTGCAATTGCACATCAGGCAAAGCGGTTAAAGGGGTAACTCACCCACAAATGAAAATGAAGTCATTATCTACTCACCCTCGTATCACTCAATGCACCGGTGAAGTTTATATGTCCATATAACACACAGTGAGTTAGCTAGCTAAGTTCCAGCTCAACCTTCTCCCGAACAATTGAAGTTAACAATGATGGGTTCTTTAGGGATCCAAAAAGGGAAAAAACGACTAACAAACTGCTCATGCAGCATAATCCAAGTGTTCTGAAGCCAAACGATGCATTGCACTGCGAGTTTCAAAAGCATTCACGCTGGACTGGAGTAAAGTTTGCTTGATACTGGTTTTAGACTTCTAGGACGCAGACAGTGCACTATTGAAATTTGAATGTAATAACTAAAAATATATATACATTTCAGAATGTAAGGAGTTGAAAACATAGTGTCCACAAATGAGAGGTAGGATATCAAACATGAGTGAATTTGGTTTAATGACCACTATTTCATACAAGATTCAGTCATCACGCATACAGTATATTCAGCTATTCAATTATGTGCTATCCAATTCTGTTATTGATAAGTTATTGAAGATAGAAAAAGAAACATCCAATTTACATTGTCAAGCTTCAACATTTATTCAACTCTACTCTGGTCCGGCATGAACCCTTTTGAAAACGGTATTAGTGAAGACTTGGCTAAATACGAAATTAAGAGCCTCAAATAAAAGAGTTATTGACAGGGAAATGCAATTCAGTTGTCCATTTATTGCCTCCATTAACGGTTCACTGATTATTGTCTCCACTGGTTTTCTGTAGTATAATCAAAGAAACAAATCCATAAACCAATACAATAAGTCAAGCTATCCATAACTGAGGTAGTATGTAGTTAAACGTATGGTAACAAGCATAATTCAAACAATAGACTGTCAAGAAGGAACCTCACATTGTCAGTAACACATGAGGGAGGCAGGGCTGGAGACACCTGAATGCCAGGTCTGTCTGCTCTGTACTGGCAGAGTACAGTACCTGATTACACCTGAGCACACCTGGAGTCACTTACAGGAGTAATCAGGAGAGTTATGTAAGAGGTAAACTGTCTCTAAGCCTCTAGGGGCAGTGTTCCTCAGTAGCACAGAGGGAATTCACAACACAAGATATATTGCCGCCCACGGTATCTTAGTCTAATTAGATTTATTGTATTGCCAATTTGCACTGTTTGGTACAAAGCACCGTATAATGACAATAAAGCTGAACTGAATTTAATTCCTTTAAGGCTGACTAACTGTACTTTAACTACGATGACTGGCAGTCTTATGGTTGAGCAGATCAATAAATGCTCCAAGACAGTATAAAATCATTTTGCAAGCAAGATGTTGTATAGCTAACATTACTACCGGTTTACTCTCATAAACTTGTGCACTTGTGTTCTGTCTCTTTTTCTCAGCACATTGCTTTTTATAGGCTATACATTGGATAAACTACCAGGCTATTCAAAGCTCCATCAGTATAGCAAAACACATATTGACAAACATCCAGTAAGTAACTAATTTGCCATTTTTAACTATTTGAATCTGAATTTAGGATCCAAATCTCGATCCAATGAACAAGGCTTTGGAACTCCGAAGCATTCGGCTCAGCCCTATCAAAACCACTTGCTTTTTTAACCTAAAATAAAACAAACATCAAGTAACAAAATCTAATTTGAGCGAATAACTCACTGCCTGACTGCATCACACATTCTCCCTCTCTCTCTCTGCAGTCTATTCACGGATCCTGGATGTTTGCTTTCAAAAGAGGTTTTCCTCATAAGTGGGACAGGTGGTCGAGTGGCGACTAGAGAGAGGGTCACGTTGTACTTTGATGGTGCAGAAATGGAAGCCTGTGTGCCTAATTGTCCTTAAAATGAGCCTTGACCCCCGCTTCTGTGGTACATCTGCCTAGTGCCAGGGAAGTAAAGCCGTCAGCCAGGAAAGCCATTTACGCCCATGTGGCCCCCCTGCTTCTCCAGAGCTGGATGAAACTGAGATAAATGACTCTGGGGCATTTTTGATGCAGTATGTCCATTCAGAGCTATGCTAGGAGTACCTCACACACCTATGGTTGGCTGTCAATTACCCAGCCAATCAATGAAGCGCCACAGGGTTCCAGCTTGCCTTCATGGCCAACTTGGAGGAGGAAAAAAACCGTGAAGTCAAACAGGCAATATCCTGGAGGTAGCTTTTGAACAGCAGTGGAGGCCAGGCATTGGCTAGGAGGAAGGAATACAAATCAAGTTTTCAGCAGGAATAAGTTGTCTGCTGTCTCCTCGGATAATGGTGGAAAATAACAGTAGAGTAGAATTAATGTATCTATTTCTGCTTGTTTCTAGACCCTTTACTTTATGCTGGCCAGACTTGACACCGTATGTGCCCAAGAGTATGAGCAAATTAGGTTACTGTAGGGTCCTTCTTATGTAACCTGGCAATCTGTGAGGTCAATCTTCTCTGATTCCACGTCCATCTGCCACTTTCCTGCTATCTATGGCCTGGTGACAGCTTGATATGATCACGTTCCTACTGTTCCTACTTGTTATGGGAACTGATTCACGGACTCAAAAGTTTCTCCATCAAACTGTTATGCAGTGAAATGACATAGTGATAATCCCTAAAAGGGTGAGGAGTGAGAGTGTCTTGAGCAGGTCCCTGTTCATTTGACAGGTGATAGTGGGGTTAGCACAACACTGCTAAGCAACAACCTGGCTGCTAGCGGACCAAAAATAGCTGACACCACCTGACAGCAGAGAGGAGGGTGTTTGAGGAGAAGGGGACATGGTGGAGCACAGAACTTTGCATAGCATGCCATAATCACTCCACCCATGCTTTCCACCCCCGAACCATCCCAAAAAACCACAAAACTCCTTATCTGGCGCAGGTCCAAGAAGGTCCATTTAATGATGGTCCTGACATTTTTGCCCGTGGCGTTCATAATGTCACGCTCTGCACCCACTCGCAGTTAGGGTCTGCCTCTGATGTGGCAATTAGAATAGGAGACCTTTTAGGGAGTGGGCGACCAACCTGCCCAACTATGAAGGATCTGTGACGAAAGGGGGTTACGGGGTGTCAAGTCCAAGTTATTATAGAAGCTAGAGGGTAATAAAAATATTGACACTAAAAATGAAGGGCCTCTCCCCTTACTGCAAACTGTCAAATTCTTGCCTGCAGTTAGAACATCAAGAAGGTAATCTGACTGCCTTGCTATTTGAAGCGGTAACACTGCTGGAACTGTCACTTCTTTCCAAACACAACCCCCAACCCCTACTATAACTACAATACCTCCTATAACTGATGTTTAAAAAAATCATTCATTATGGAGTAACATTTTAAAGTCTCTGTGGATTGCAAAAAAAACAACAACAATGGAAAAATATACTAATGGGTGAGATCATTTCATTTGTGGAGCAGTGCGCATTTTTCTGCATTATTACACTTACATTTAAGATATTGACACTGGAACATTCTTTAAACAAGTGAAACTGCATTTGAAACAAGTGGAATTATCCCCCCTGCCCGCAAAAATGTACACTTGTAAGAAAAATAAGACTTTAAGACTGAACATAAGACTAGATGACTTGTTGAGATGGCTGTGTGCTGATATTGTGCGGGGCCCAGACATAATATAATAATAAGTCCCACGATAAAATGTTCTTTTGGGTGACAAGATCAACAATACAGTTCAGATGAAACACAGGATATCTACAGTCTTTACCGCTCTAGGAACAAAGATGGCAATAAAAAAAAGACAGGAATTTGCATTGAGCACAACCCTACAGAGTTCCAAGTAATAACAAGGCAGATCCTAAATTGAATCCTGTGCTTGGAGCCACACTGTGTCCCATAGTTAAAAGTCAGCAAACAAACAACAAACAATGTCTTAACAATGATGAATGTTGGCAACTTTTACAGCCTTCAAACCATGGACCTACAAGCCCATATGCTTTCCAAACAAAAGTGTCATGTTCAATTAAAAGCAGACAAAATGCATTAGGAAATAGAAGTACTCTACCCCTTCAAGCAGGCGATTACACTTTAGTGCTCATCTAGCTGGAGAGAGAGAAAAAAAAAGAAATATATTGTGGAAAGTGGGAGGGAGTCAATCTGGCTGGATCAAGGTGGTGATCTGTCATGCAGTTAATGCAGGTCCACTATTCCAGTCTGATACAGGCTTCTGCTACCATAAGACCAGAGACTTAATGTCACATATCCTGTGACTAAAGCAAACCCCAGTGGTGTTTACTTCCATTCTTTAGCACCATTTCATTGTCCACATGATTAATAAACACTAAGGCCCACCCATAAATTTGAATTGTTAAATTCAAAACTGTTTTAAGACGTGCAACATCAGAGTGACAACTAACACCTAACCTTGACCTCTGTATGGCCAGACATAGCTGCAACACCGTTATTAAGTTTGCTGACGACACCTCCTGATCACCAACGACGACGAGGTTAATAACCAGGACAATAACCTCTCCCTCAACAGCAGCAAGACTAAGGAGATAATTGTCAACTTCAGGAAGCAGAGGAGCAAGCACACCCCCATTCATATCAACCGCGGTCCAGTAGAGGTGTTTAGGAGCAGCATACGAAATACAGGGGGTCTCAGGAGGTCCTAGACCCCTTGATTGACACTTGAGATCCCCTGACAGGCTCAACAACAAAATTTTGGGGTGTCTCTTTAAATCTTAAAACAATTATTTGTCTCTTGTAATTGTCACAAAAAATGTCTTTTAAAAGCTTACTATGTCCAGTATACATTATTCAAATTGCAAAACATTTATTCTCGCCATCCGTGATCGATTAACTAGTGGATAATCTACCCTCGCCCCTAGGGATGTTAATCGATAAGAAATTATCGATGTCGATGCCTTATCGATTCCCTCTTATCGATCCGATTCCTTATCGATTCTCTATCGATTCCAGATGCTAAGATGCTTGGCATTTACAAACCGTTTGCCCAATCCAGAAGCGGAAAAAACGGGCTTGTTCGTCAGATTCTGAAGTTTCCAACGGTACCTGAATGCATCACCAGCGCTGACTGCAACATACCAAAATGGCGGCGAAAGACGAGAGAAATTCGTCTGTAAATGTATTCCTCACGTCTCAGATCGAGAATATGCAGAAAATAAACCGTTTGCTCGATCTAAAGTCTGTAAAAAAAACAATTAATTCTACGCCTCTTACTACTTTCGGCAAGCTTTGAATGAATTAAAACTACCCCGGTTTCGCGTGTCAACAAATCCGTGATTCCGTGATGATCATGAACATCGCTCTTAGTCT
>OMKK01090750.1:5929-17486 GCA_900302305.1 Polymixia japonica
GACCATCACTTGGATGGTTTTTGGTTGTAGTCTGAATTAGGCTTCTAAAGGGGTTTTTACCTTGGATTATGGCACAAGGGATAGTAACATCTTGTCCTGTGTATTAAATAATTTTACCTTTTTGCACATGTGTGTTTTGACTTTACTATTTGCACCCCTGGATATTATTCTTTCTTGACAAACATAATTGGTGACAATAATTGCGTCCTATTCCTTGTAATATTACAACAGTATTGTGTCATATTCACCATACCATTGGACACAGTCACGATTCAGTGCAATGTGGGCTGTGTAACAACATTCATTGATTTGAAATACTAGTTGTCTAATGACAATATCAGACACCAGATAACACAACTGGAGCTTGACTGTTGGTCATGGCATATTGTACACTGTGGCCTACTGGATTTCATTAAAGTAGTTTAGAGTTGTTAATTTGGTTTCTATTATATCCAGTCAAGTGTTTTTGTCAGTCTTTGCTGGGTGCAGGTTTAACATTATCAGGATAATTATTGCAGTTAATTTTCAAGGGGAATACATTTGTTCTATCAACATTTTTAAGACTTGGACTTGGTTTTATGTTATTAGGTAATTATGTGTTTGATTTAGCCTGCTTTTTAATCTTGTGTTGTTTCCTGTTTTTATTGATTGATTGGTTTGCATGTGTTTCCTAATTTGTATTTGCTTTTGATATACCTTACTATTTTTTGTTTTCATGCCTTTTGTTTTTTGTAAGTATAAAGGTAATAAAAGTACCTAAGTACTTTGTAAACTCAGCTTTTAAGTTTGGGCTATATACAGTAAGTGAAGTGTATTACTATGGTTGTTATTCTCTCTCTCTCCCTCTCTCTCTCTCTCTCTCTCTCTCTCTCGCTCTCTCTCTCTCTATCTGGATGGCGGTTGGGCTTTCAGGTTGGTTCTGGATCGATCCAAACCTGGGCTGTACATCAGACGCTATTGAGGTTTTCTGTAACTTCACTGCAGGGGGGCAGACGTGTTTACATCCACTGGCCTCTAATAAGGTAACAGAGAGCAAAGTGTGTAAGACATATCTCCAATGTGCTGGAAAGAAATAAGTGAAAAACTGACATTTTTTGAAGAAATAATTAAGAAATAGATATGGTGAGATGGATAAAAACATATCTAGGTAGGTAATATGTCCTAAGGATTTGAATTAGGGGGAACTGGTACATAGCAGTATTGAGACATCACCCTGTTCTTTCTTTTTTTTTTTTTTTACACCATACCACTTTGTTTAGAAAATAGGTATAAAGATAAAGCATTTAATTCCATTCAGGTCAGAAAAGCACCTTCAAACAATATTTCAAATCCTAAAGAGATTACACCATCTTGATAATCAATAGGATAATCAATAGCTTTCATAATATTTCATCCTGTACTTCAATTTCATGCGGGCTATATTGTAGGAGTAGGTGTCACTGTTTTTCATACTGTATTTATTATGTGTTGGGCTTCATCTTTCAGTGACTATAATAACAGTTATTACCCCTGGCGGGGACTTCTCCTACAGATGGTGTTTGGCATGGGGAAAGTCCAAATGAAGTTTCTCCATTTACTCAGCACTGAGGCCAGCCACGGCATCACAGTCCACTGCCTGAGTAATCCGCCCTACGGTACCGCAGATAGCTTCAGTGCCAATGGTTCCATCCCCAAGGAAAACACCTGGCTCAGGTTCCGCGGCTGGAATGGACAGATGTTTGAGGAAGACACACTACTTGAACCACACGTGCTACAAGACGAGTGCAAGGTAATGCGCCACATAAAGGAATGACACAGCAAATCCGTATCCTCTGTAGAGAATAGGATAGAATTGATTGCATGTTGTTAGATAACAGGCTCAAAAGATTTGGCCTCTCCTCAGGCTCAATAGAAATGCAAATTTCTGTGATCTACATGACTTTTTTCTCTTCCTCCATGTCCCCGTTTTCAGATCCAAGATGGCAGCTGGCACCAGTCACGCTTCTCCTTCCACACTCAGGACAGTCGTCAGTTACCTATCATAGACATACAGGAGCTCCCCCAAGCACAGCCCCACAGCCAGCAACATATAGAAGTCGGACCAGTCTGCTTCCTCTGAGGCAAACATCGCCTACCCCTAACATATTTATATAAACTACTAAAACGCAAGGCTTCCACACAAAATGGCTGCTTACCAAAGAGAGGCTCCAACAGCAAGCCAGGCCGGGGTGTTTGTGCGAGTGGAAAATGCCCTGTCCAATCGATGGTGGGCTTCTGTCGAGAAACTTGGTCTCTATGGGACATCCAGGCCAAGAAGGCCAAAGGAGAACAGTGTATACCTATTTTTATCAAATAAATGTGTAAAGTATTTCCTGTTTGGTCATTTGTGTGTTTATCAAAAGGTGCTTGGGTTGGCTGCATCCTGGACCGATATTACTCCCTGATCTCAGGGTAGGGCCTACCTATGCAGCAACCTATCCAAACCCAAAACTCATACCTCCCTCTGTCGCCCCCCTCCCCATCATACACCTAGCCATCCTAAGCAGGGGCCTAGCCCGAAGGAGAGTGCAAGGCCTCTGAATAGGAGCACTGTCTAAATAAAGGTTCTTAAGAGTGCAATAGCATGTGGATAATGTGTGACTGATTTGAATATTGCATTTCCAATCAAAGGCTATATTTTACATTGTTTTCATGATAATTTTGTCTGTTGTCCTAACCAGTCAGACATGTTCATCTTGATGGATGGTGCTCTACCTCTACCCGCTCATTTGCCTTCTAGAATAGATGCTTGTGTCAAGTTAGTCTTTTTTTTTCCTTCGAGTTGTATGTACCGGTTACATCAAGATTTATTCTGTTGTATTTTGATTTGGTCATTTCTAATTTATGAACCATTTTTTTGATACACTACATATTTTGTAGCTTTTCCTGCTATTTGGTAGGTTCTTCAGTGGTAACCTATCATTGGTGCTGCAACAAAGAATGAATAATCAGTGAGTTTTACGTTTCCTGTGTATATATTGACAGTATACTGTATGTTTGGTTATTTATATCCTTTTTGTTTTTGTTCACATTACTGTACTACAGTAAGTTATACTCTCAGAGAACTATTTGACAAACGTCAACTCATTCTGAATATATATTTATGTTTAAAAAGGTGATTTTTGTCCAAACACTTGTAACTATATGTTTATCATACCTACCTTTTAGATCAATCAGTGGTCATTGAATGGACTGGCAGCTACCATAGGCCAGAGTCAGACTTCATTAAACAGTCATCCTATTCTTAAGTTATATTACCTTGGACAAAGTGTAATTATATGAATGCTCTGGAGGGTAAAGTTGGATGAAAATGTGTAAATAATAAATATGTTGACATTAAATAAATTGAACATTTTATCCCCAAATAGTTTAATATTTGTTGTAATCAAAGAAATAGTCAATATCACACATTTTTTTTATTATACAGTAGGTTTGGATGCAGTGACTAGCCAGCTGTGAAATTTGCTGTATGACTAAGTATCATCTGTCTCCCCCTGGTAAATATGTCTTAGATAAAAATGGTTAGATACAATTTTTTTCTAATACTCTCATTGAAGCTTTGGTGCCCGAAGTAGACATTGGCTATATATTCAAGGGAGACCAAAATACCAACTACTTATCAGTGATAAGTTATTACCTCACACCTCATTTAAGTCTTTTGTTTACATTTTCTTCATGACAAAAAGCAAGTCAATGTAGTTTTAACAATGACTTTTTCACGAATGCCCCTCTGCAGAGAGCTATTTTTAAGGGGGTGGCATCCCCTTTTTAGGCAAGATTTGTACAATACTTACCTTCAATAAGTACATATCCTCAGTCTCATGCTGGCAACTTCAACTCAAACATTATATGAACAGCTGATGATTTACTATGGTACATGCTTCTTGGCAAAAAAAAAGGTATGTCCCTGTTGCTACGACTAGCAAATAAATACATTGAGACAGACATTGAGATGAGATTATTTCAGTGAAGCATCAAAATTCCAAGGCAAACCCAGTTACCTATAGTTTGAAGGTAAGTGTATTTTATGAATATTCATATACGCTGTTAATATAATAATGCGTTTATTTTATATAGCGCCTTTCTCAAACTCTAGGATGCTTTACAGAGTAACGAATACAAAAAACGTAAAAAAAAAGTAGACACTACAGACTACAGGGAGGAATACCCATATCCATTGAACTGAATAGAAGCACCACATTTTGTAAGAGACGTTTGACCAAGGCAGCCTAACATCATTTCACAAGTGTGAGTGGACTTTATAGATCTGATATGTGGACAACCATCCGATTTATCGTCTGAATAGTACTCCTATAATGTTACATTATTGCGCAAAATTATCTTGGTTTCAAGATGCGTTTCACCGGCACATCTGTTTGACACATCAGACTACGCTGGAGGTCACAGTGTTGTGACTGATGGCCACAGTGTTTCAAACTAACACCAGGGGGCCCCAGCGTTCAACGCACAAGTTCAACCGGAAGTCCCCTCCACGTGCTGCATCAGACCTCAGCCAGGCGGCGGAAGTTGGATTGTTTTGATGCCTAACTGAGCTTTTTGCGACAACGTGTAGCTTCTTCTCTTAGTAATGTCTACTGTAATGGTAGCCGCAGTTAACACAATGTCAACCGTGGGAACCCAAGACGAAAACAGCGGTCTAGAGGACGACGTAAAGAGACCGAAAAGAAAAATATCTCTGTCAAAGTAAGTGACTTTTCTAGATAGCACGCCGGTGTTGTGGCGAAATTTGCCCTAGGTCAGATTTGTACTCCCCTTCACGTACACGAAGGGAAGTGGAACGCATCACCAGTACAAGGCAATGCGAAGGGGAGTGGAAATCTGGCAGTGGGTAAAATTTCGCCACAACACCGGTAGCGAACTGGCTAGCATTAGCCTACAGCTTTGCTTGCCAACAACACATCTATAGACGTTTGCTGTCATTAAGTACTTCGAGCCTGTATTTGTCATTTACATTTCTTGCAAGCCGAGTGGTCGAATAAACGTTACTTTCCTCAGCAAATGAGAAACTCATCAAATGTCAATCAGGAGTTAAGATAGCCAACTAACGGCCTAGCTTACCACGGTTGGAGACATGGCTTTCATTTTGACGCCCCCCAGTCTCTCTCAATGACTTACATGCTGTAAATTAACAGCACATGGCAATGGATATCAGCATAATTGCATCTGATTGACTGATGAATGACAAGAATGCAGAATACCGACGTAGTGCGAAATTTATAGGTTATTGTTCATAGCTTGTCTTACAGCTCTCACAGGATCTGTTACCATGTGTCAGTATAACATGTGGAACTCACATTTTTACATTTGCATTAATTCTGATTCTAATAACGTTGGCATTCTTTCTATCCGACAGATGTAGTGTTTGTGGGTCAGAGGAGGCTAAGTACAGATGCCCTGCCTGTCTCAAGCATTCTTGCAGGTGAGATAAACGTGAATGTCTGTCACTGACTCACTGACTGACTGACTCACTGATTAATGAAGTTACACCATAGGTTGTTTGCAGTCACGTGATTCCGATGATGCGCGAAATTCAGATGGAGGGCAGGAAGTGAGAAGCAGAATGGACGAGATGGAGGAAAGCCCATACTGTGCTATTTTAGACGATATTACGAGAACATGACAACATAGGTTGGACATGAACACCATACAAGTCAGATAATCAAGTCAGGTAAATCGGAATTCTAGATGCAACACAAGTTGGCCCGGTTCTGACATCATTGTCTTTTTCAACGTAGCCAAACACAACAATGAACATTTTTTTAACGGTAAGAAATTTTATTTGATAATACATTAAGAGATCCACAACAACAAAATGAAAACGTAGAGTTATTATTTGAGGTCTAGTACCGTAACGTCCTGCTTTGTGCTACGGCCAGCTTCGTAAACCAGTGAAATAGCCCAGATGTGTTAGCTAAAGCTAACAAGCTAATGATGCTTCTTTCCGAGTTCAACTTCCACTCTAGGAGAAAGCTATCATCTGATCAATCCGACATGCGCTTACATCCATTACTTGAAAGCGGCATCGGTCTGCTGAGTGTTGGAGTTTGCCCATTGGTTGTTGTATCCGTTTCAAATTAAAAGCCCTCTAGCGACAAGGCTTTTGGCCACGGTACAGCCATATACTAGGTTTTGACCTAGTCTTGTTTCAAGGCTATCTAGGCCTGCTTTATTGACTGGAATATATATGCTTATGACTAGAGCTGCAATTTTATTATTAGCAATTATTTTGTTAGAGATTATTCTGTTGATAATTTTTTCGAATATTCGAGAAAGACCTTTGTTTTTTGCAAAAATGTCCCATTTTCATCAGAATTAAAATCTGAATTACATAACTTAATTGTGTTTTATTATTATCCGCTAAAACATATTGGTAGGGCTGGGTCATGGTGGCTGTTGCCTCAACCTGACAATCTACAAAAAGTTGCCACATCTTTAAAATATATTCATAGCAAAACAATTAGCTAAGCAATTAGCTTTCATTTATTAGTTGTAATAATTCGTTGTTAGCCTAGCAAACTTCTTCTCTACGGCTCTGGTAGGGCATACCTGCAGTGGACAAAGATGATGATGGGGTGAGAGAAGGAGGACTGCAGATTTCTACAGATTTATATTAATTACTTGTATTGCTTCCCTTACTGTCAAGGATTTTATTACACTTTTATTACACTTATTACTCTTTTATTACACACTGGTAATGAGCGTTGTCTGAGTCAAATATAAGCAGACTTTAGAACATTTAGTTCTCTCCGCCATGATGCTGAGAGGGTCTGTGTGCATGTGAATACCTCTCAGCTGTACTGTGACTGAGTCGGTCTGTGAGTGTGTGTAAGAGCACAGCTCTGCCCCTTGCAAACACAGGCACCGAGAAAGTGGCAAGTTTGTTTGTGAGACGAGTGCTTTGGGGAAATTAGAATCTTTAATCATTATATCAACAAATCGATGCGACAAAATTCTGTTGCAGCCCTACTTATGACTACATGCTTTGAAATAATGAAAAAAGACACCACAAGGCAGTTATTGGTGGCTTTTAGAGATTGAGAGAAATTTAGTGGCAATAAAAAACAGAGTGGCAAAGTAGTGCCGCTCTCTGCAACATCTAATGAAATTAATGCTTACTGGTACATATGTAGGCCACATGTAGACTACATAGCACTTTCTGAGCTAACCATATTCTTATTATAATGCAGTGGAAAATTTGGCGTAAAATTAAAAATGCCAGCTGGTTCCATGAGGCTATCAACGCTCTCAATGCCTGCTTTTCCATTGAAGAGCCTGGCAGAAAGCAGAATTTACAATAAGGGGGAATAGACTAGCCTTCATTTAACTTGCATTAGATCTAAGAAGGTCTGACTTTGGCAAGTCAAGGCTTTTCCAGCCCCCAAGCTGCTGTTAGGCTGAGTTGATCTCCTCCAGGTGCTTACCAACTGTTCCCTGTTTTAACACCAAGGCGGAATCAATATATCTCTACACTTTTATAGAGTGGTGTTATGAGTGATTTAAAGATAATGGGTGGACCTGAGAAATGATTGGAAATCACGGTTGCAGCCAAGAAGACAACAGTAAAACTGATTTTCAAGTTATGTAACATATAGGGGAGAGCAAGTGTTACTGTGCAAGGACACAGACTGTCCTGTTTAGGTCTCATGCTAAGGTGGATATATTGGATATAATCTGGACTGTATCCAACACCCCTGAACTATGTTAGACAGGGTTAAGCAGTTTTCTTCGATTAAAACTAAAACTGTAAAGTACAAGTATCTTCAAATCCACCCTAAAGCAGAATTCTCATTTTATTCAGTAGATAGTTGAGTCTTTGTAAATCAAGCCTTAATAAATAACAATAATTATGTTACAGGATGGATTTTCCATTCAACATCTGTGTTATCTCTACAATGAGAACATATAATTGTTTTAGAAGCTCTGTTCCATCTGATATCACAAATGCTATCATTATAATTATATCTTGGCATTTGAGATACAAAGCAATATTCAGTAAGGTATTACTCAACAAAAGTTGCAGAAAATGTATTTTCTACCTTTGCGTGCAATAACTTGATTGCTGTGATTGAGTTATAGCCCTGTTTTTGTTTTAACAGAGTGAGTTTTCCTTTGATTAATGGCCAGCAACAACATGCCACTAGTAATATCAACAATCCATGACCTATTCCTTGAATTCTGTGGATGTTGAAGCATTTACAACTCAACCTTCAAGTCCTAAATGGCATAATGAAGGTCACAACTGCATATTTCATGAAGATTTAATGGAAGGGCCAAGGGGGTTATCCGTCCACCTCTCTCTGGGCTCCCTATTGTTTTGGCATCAATCGACATTCCTTTTACATAGTTTCTCAGGATCTGGTCTTTGCGAAACCCTGGCCAAATACCTTTCTCTCAGCAAGTGTCTGAAATGGGTCTTTCTATGCTTGGATCACATCCAAATTGTTTCTTTTTCAATAAGATCTTTCAGAAAACCAATTATAGGCATTTTCAGAATAATCATATTAGGCTTCGTAATATTTTTATTCAAGATATTGAAGTGAAACATGCAGCTGAGTGTTTAGACCTGCTGGGCCTTGCTGTCTACTACTGCACATTCATCAATTTCTTTTGGTAAATTATAGGTACAGGTCTAGGCCCATGCTATTCTCATGATCATTTGTGCAACATCACCAATAATATGAAATCAATGAGTACATGTACTCATTTTTTTTTAGTTTACATGTACACTAATATTCCAGTTTTTGCCCTTATTCCGAAAAAGACAATATTTCTACTAAGCTGTTTACATGGCTAATGAAAATGAATATTCCACTAATATTCCTGTTTACATGCAGCCGTGCATACTCTGATTAACATAAAATGCCCCCATGACATATGTCCATACATCCATATGTCCATACGTCCTTTAAATAACTGGAGGAATTTCCCTCCTTTTCAAACTGCGGTCATGTTGCTCCTGTGGTGTACCCTCGTTGTCACCGCTCTGCAAGTCTGCAAAAGCGATTGTAAAGGGGCCGAAAATAGTTAAAATAACCATAAATTATCACATAGGGATGTATCCACTACATATCTACCAAATATCTATTCAAAGTAATGTCAGTATCTATAATAATACACATTGCAAGTCAGACATAAACTCTGTATTGAAAAGAGCTCAGGATTGTGTGTGCATGGTCGGGACCGTCCACCACCCCACCTCCGTCCTTAACTCGTCCCAAAACGCCCACATGTAAACAAACATAGGTGCCAGGGTGATCAGCAGATTTAGGAATTCAACAATAAAGCAAACAAGTGTTTGGTTCAGACCCACAGAGGCTGTTTTAATGGAACAGAATAGTTTTATTGGCCTCAAACTATGGGAGGAGATATGCAGTGAGATGAAAACATTTATTGGCCAGGCCTCTGATGACGGTACAGATGCATGGACCCATTCGGTGAGAACCTGGTACTAAATTCAACACTGCCTTATAGACCCTTTTACAGCCGACGTCATCAAAAAGATGTGTGCGCATGTTGGCAATGGAAGTAACGCTTTGCCCCAGCCATCCAGATGAGTTAGCAAGCTTTAAACATTTAATTAAAACCGTTACCAGCATCAAAATGTTGATGATACACGATATTCCAACAGTGGACTTTTCAACCAACAAATATTCCAACAATTCCGACAGGATCACGACCGTTTCAGAGCAACAGGTGTTATGCTGAGTTCTGCCTGTCCGCTGAGAATAGCATGCATCTCGCGGCAGATATACTACAATTAGGTTTTTAAATTAATGTGGTGTCAAATTCACTGTCAAAGTTGATCAAATAAAGTATGTGCTAATAAAACCATTTGATTCCTATTAAACTTTGATTTGAAGTGTCATTACTGAGTGTTAAGGGGTGCATGCATTATTAGGCAGAACTGATTGTTGCTGCTGAGTAATGTATCCCCTATTATTTCATCTTAGGTCATTATTAAATGTATGAAATTCACACTGTCGAGCCAAAACAGCCCACAATATGTGCTGTAAAACCATTTGATTCATAGATCTCAAGAAATAAAGTTACAGTGTGGATGTGGATGCATTAGGTGCATACAATTCTCAGCGGGCAGGCAGACCTTGGCATAACACCGGCGACGTTTATGGCTGCAAGCTATTAAATGTGTTGAGTCATGCCTCATACATAGTGATCCTGTGTCCTTGTCTTTGGCTAGGGAGGATTTCTGATTTCAAGACAGAAAACTCTGAGTCTATATCATGGTATTTGACGTTCTGTACGTGACCACAGATAACATACTCGTAAGCATCTTGTATGCTCATAATTTCTCAGTGGTGTACATGCTAGATTTCTCTACCAGGTTTGTTCTACCCACTCACTAATAGCACACGGATCTGGAAGTCGGCCACCATTTGTCAAAGTCAATTTGTTTAGGTAGCATTTGCGATCGTTGGTGGTTAATGCCCTTGCATAGCTTGACATGCTATTGCACTCTGCCATACCTCCGTTGCCAAACTGCGTGCGCATGCTTACATATGTCATCATTGTTTACAAACAGAAATGGATAGACTGATATATTTCCAGATTGCAATGCAGTTGATTTCCTCGCACTGTTGCTGATGCTTAATACATACCATAATAACCCTCTACAACAAAGTCGGAAGCAAATTAGGGATTTACCTTTGCAATCACTTTAAGGAAAGGGTGAGAGAAAGGGGATAGAAAGCAACATATTACCTGTCCAAGACTCCATTTATTACATCTGTGCAAACCACACTCTGGCCATCAGTCATCAGTCAGGCTCATGTGACAGGCAGACAGACGCAGAGGGTTTCAATCTATCAGTGGCGGGCCCATCAGTGTGGCTCAGAGACAGTTCACAGCATGCACCAAGACGTCTCCAGACTGATTTACACCTCCTCGCTAGATTTAGCGTTGACTATTCGATGATTTACATCCCCAGAGAGTGAAAAACAGGGTCCTGCTCAGTTGTTGTCCAGACTTCTTTACATAACACTCTACGCAACAGCTGATTCCTGAAAGGCATGCTTTGAGACCTCTCTCCTGGAACTGAAAAATACTTTTTTTCCTAACTAAAGCTGACGCTAATAATGAAACGCATTGTGTTCACAGTCCAATGATGAAACCTATAAAAAAATCTAAGCCTTATTTTTGCCATATGTGTCGTAGGGTAGGGGCACACCAAGACATTTGACCCAAGTATGTTCTCCCAGATGGGGATTATGTTGAAAAACATCTCTCTCTGAAGCTTTCTCATAGTACTACTCAATATGGGGTGACTACCTCTTTGGCAGTTAAAGTAATACACTTTCCAGGAAATGCGCCTTTTGGACAACTTACCTGCTATGTGAGGAGAACACAGACACCAAAACCATTCATGTATCCCTGGTGAGTTTCCCAGAAAGTCTGTGTATTCCTTTAAGCTCAAGAATTACCCCTCTCACACACAACCTGGAAATATTATAGTATGACAACCCTAGTCCCTGTGTGGGGTGGCGGGGGGGGGGGGTTACCA
>OMKK01090753.1:0-10822 GCA_900302305.1 Polymixia japonica
AGCGAGGAGATTTGCATGCAAGTTTCCATGCTAGAGAGCGTTTAAGCCAAGCGGTTTCATTTAAAGCGGCAGCGGCGCGATCTCTCTGCATTCTCCGCACGGAGTGGCCTGGACCACCTTCATTTATTTCCCTTCTCACTTCATCTCACTGTATGCGCCTTTCATCTCTGTGGATTAGGAACAGTCTTTGCTTTCAGCCCGGCAAACCAATCACATCATTTTAAATCCCCGCAAAAAAAAAGGGACGACTCGAAGCACTGTCTCAACAGCTGAAATTGATGGCAATCAGTAAATTGCTATCTTAAGTGCGACGGCCATGCATTAGTAATGGGTTGTGATCATAACCCGAGGGCGGTGGATCAGAGGGGCTAAGCCTATTGTCTCTAAGGACAAAAGTGGAGAAGAAGCAAGGAAGGGTGACTATTCTAGCTCCCTTTTGCCTCAGACCACAAGTTGAGTCTCCCTGATCAGAGGGTCTAATCCCCCTTTTCCCAGGCTAGGGCTTGCTCATTCATCCAGCTGGGCTGCTCCTTCCTCCTGCGGAGACCCGGGCTTGCATAGCATCATTAGCTGAGGCTCATTCCCGCGCGCCCTTCTAGCCCCCAAGTTGCTCTTTTTAGGAGCGGGCACAATTTCCAATAGCATTAAGTCTTTGGCTATTGGGCTGTAAAACTCTAATACCACCATCTTAAGGAGTTTCTAATCCTCTTGAGCAAAGACCCAGAAAAAAATAGTGATGGGACAGCCCATGCATGTGTCTCAAACAATCGCCTACGTCTTACAGTAGGAGCGCCGTTATTAAGGAGGGATGAAAGCCTTAAAAACATAACTTCTGTGAACGCTAGCCGATAAATTACACAGATTACGCTGTTGCTGAATTCTGTTTACCGTTTAAGAATTAAGGCAGTTCCGCTGAGAAGTTTGTAGATGATAAACCGCTTTTAAAGATAGTGTTTGTGGCAGGAAGAATAAATTATCTAATTTTCTTATCATTATAGGCTTTTTGTCGAATTGAGCTGAGAGTCAGGATTAATTAAAGTGTACCGTGTATGCCAGAAGAGAGAAGGTTTAGGATTTTGGCTCAGCCGATACCTCCAAGTCCAACCTTGGGGCGGCGTGGCTCAGGAGGTAGAGCGGGTCGTCTAGTAGTCGGAAGGTTGCTGGTTCGATCCCCGGCTCCTCCAGAGAGCGCGTCGAAGTGTCCTTGAGCAAGACACTGAACCCCTAAAACCCCTAACAGCTCCTGATGAGCAGGTCGGCACCTTGCATGGCAGCCTCCGCCATCAGTGTGTGAATGGATGAATGTGAGGCAAGTATTGTAAAGCGATTTGAGTGGTCGGTAAGACTGGAAAAGCGCTATATAAATGCAGTCCATTTATCATTTAACCTCTGAGACAGACTTAAATCCTAAACTTACCTCCATCCTTTGTACTGTATTCTTACCGTTTCAGAAACTAAATGCAAGGTGCTAGGTGTGAAAAAAATATACAAACATTACAAAGCACAATGTGCCAGGTAGTATAATACCAGTAATACCTAAACTAAACAGAGAACTAGGAATGTTTTGAATGTAATGAATGTCGGGAAGTGCAGTCTCATGCACTAAGACCTGGATCTGTTCTGGACATGTTTTAGCTACACGGCTGTGATGTTCTCTACTGCAGAAAGGCAACAGCTCTCAAAGGACCTTAATGCTAAATGGAAATTGGATTTTACGGCAACACATAGATGTTCTTACGGGGCTATTAGGGCTGCAGCCAGGCGTGGTGTCCTTCCACACTTGCCTGTTTAGTGTCAGATTAAGCCACTCAGAACTCGAACACACGCGCGTTCTCTTCTTCTGCCAAAGTGTTTTCTGGAAGCGCTCTTGCTCTTTTAATAAAGGCTCGGGTTCATTAAAGACCATGTTGCTATCCAAATGAGACTGGAAATAGAAAGTGCAGCAGGACAGTACATGATGCCACTCTTCAGTTTTGAGCTATATTTCTCTTGAATTCAATTATGAGACTTTCATGCTCTTTGCAAAATGATACTCTTAAAAGCCGAACTGAGAGGGAGCACTAGGTGCCCCTTTTTGTCCATGTTACAAAGAAGCCATTAATTTGTTAACGGTGGACTATTATCCGTGGTACACTATGTACCCGTCTGGCCTCGACAGGCGTTGCGGTTTTGCAGAATGTTTTTTTTTTTTTTTTGTCAAATCCTTATGGAATGTTTTCTTGGACCTTTACTCCTGCAATTGTTTCTGCTATTAAGATAAACTATTCCCTCTATAGATAACTATTACCTTATATCTGTTGTTAGAGCCACCATTCGCCTTAATGAGGAGACGCATATTACTGGACATTGGTTAGAATGTAGAATGAAGTTTGAAGGAGTTAAGCAGTAGAAGCGAAACATTAAGAACGAGCTGAGCTGTAAATAGCCTGTTCATATTGGAGGTGGAACAAACATCCTGTTGTACTAATTCACAATCTGGCCCAAAGCATGTTTACGTAATGTAATCATTGGGGAAATGAGGGAGTGCAGCACGCAGGTGGGTGCCTGAAGAACTGTTAGACACAAATAATTAAAACAATATGGTAGAACTTGGTATTCAGTCACTAGCAGTGTTGGGCAAATTACTTTCAAAATTTAGTATATTCCATATTACTAGTTACTTCCATTTGAACGTGATAATTTACTTTGCAATATTACTGTCTGCGTAGAGTAACATGTTACTTATTACACTACGTTTGTGTTGCTTTCACCAAAATAACCGCAGAAGTACAACTAGGCATTATAAAATGGTGTATAGGAGTGTAATGTTGTTTCATAGCGGGCAATCAAAGTACAGAAGCTCAGGTTTATTGCAGTTGATTATAAATCCAGTAGTGGGTGATATGGTAACATTATAGCCTAATGACGGCGTAGGCCTGAAACAACAAGCTGTGAGAGACTGTCTTCTCCTTTCGGTCGGCTTTTCCTATTGTGTGTGAAAGCGGCGCTCAGGCAGTAGCCTAAGCCTAGGCTAAATACAATGTCATTTAGGCCTTTTAGGCCTATTGAAAAACTCCAATAAAATATCCAAAGTGATTGAACATGGCCATTATAAAAGCAGCCATAGGCTAGTAACATCTTAATGTGCAGTGCAAGCTCACAGCGCGATACGATAAATAACAATCGCTGTCAGAATCTGAATGTTGGAATCACAAAAAGCTTTCGCCTACATTGCCGACATAGAACACATAGTAACTGTAATAATATTACATAAATCCTATTAGTAGCGCGCTATATTACTTTGTGGCTGCTAAAAGTAGTATATTACTGTAACGCGTTACATTTGCATCACGCTACCCCCAAGACTGGTCACTAGCTGGTGGCTTTCGAAAATGAACAACATACTTTAAAGAATATATATTTAATAATAATGCTAGTAATATTGCTTATTTAATAAGAGTGGTATGGTCATTATAACAGGAAATGTCCATTAGCCGGTGCAATGTCTACTGTGAATTTTAAATGCTGTGTATTTTCCTACACTAATAGAAGGTCATATTTTGGACTATGAAATATGACTGTGTGACAGGATTTGACATAATGCGGTATGAAAAAACCCCAAAACATTTCAAAGATAATAGATGACATAATCCAATTTCATTAATCCCTGTAAAGCAATTACATGAGAGGAATTATGAGGTTGCACTGCATCGTATCATATTGTGCTGTGTCATATCACATCGTATTGCGTCACGCGTCCGGCTGGAAGGGATGGAAATGAAATCTGGTCAACTGTTTATCCAAGAAACTCAAGTGACGTTACCGTATGAGCTCCGTCGGTGACGGCGTCTGCCTATAGAAACGCTGCTAATTGCGCGTCTTACAACAACGTTGATATCGCACTGCTCGGATGCCGCAAACTGCCTTAACGAACAACACATGGATCCTCGCGACATTCTTATGACACGCCGGGAAATCTGAATCTTCTAGAGACCGGTTCCTTCACGATTATATAGAGGTGTCTTTTTGCCTTTGTACAAAAAAAAAAGACTGACATAAAATGAACAATCACGCTACACTTGATTTTCTTCTTGCTTTCCGTTGATGACACGGTAAGGCCTGAGGCCCTAAAAATCACGGCTGATTCCCATCCGAGGGCCGCTAATATGATTCAATACTTGTTTCCCTCAGTCAAGAGAATAAAGGCAAGCGCCTCTTGTCCATCTTGCTTTTGCGCCTGTGATTGAAAACACAATTCATCTGCTGCCTTTTTACACCGGTGCTCTCATCCCAAAAAAAAAACCCCAGCTGAACCTCCGAAGACAGCGAGAGTGAGTGTCTCGTCCAAAAAATAAACTCTGCGCAATTAGACGAGGGAATGAGAGAGAGAGAGAGAGAGAGAGAGAGAGAGAGAGAGAAAATACCTTCATTGTTGCCCCATTTTGTCAAAATGATTTCCATGATTTTAGGAGGCAATTAATCTCCGTTGAAATAATTGAGCTTGTTCTGCCAAAAATACTCAAGTAGGGCTTGAAAGATGACACGACGTTCCGGGGATAATGTTTCATAGAGCAGAGTAAACATGGAAGATGATGGCGTGTATAGTCATTAATTAGGAAAGGAAAAGGCATTCTAATTGTGCAAAAGTACAAGCCCTCGCACTGATTTGCCTAATTCTTAAGTCATTCACGGTATATCATATATTAAGTTAAAAAGACTTTAGCTTTAGATTTTGACATGTATGACATGAGCAGCGCAGCTCAAACAAAGAAAATGTTCAGAAAAATTCAGATACTACAGATACTGAAAAGCTAACTCTACCTTGCCCTATTGTTAGTTAAGTGCTATGTGTATGAATACCACGTTTTAGAACCGCACACAGCTGCCCATGCTTGGTATGCAAAATCAATGCTTGCTGTTAGTCATAAGAACATGGCAATCTGTGAAAAACTGTAAATTGCTGCTCAGAGATCTGCCCTTACTATGTAAATTTCATATAAGCATTTCTGTCATTTTTCTACCAATTTGACAATCTTTGGAATCTCCTTTAGAGCCTTTGGTGTCTTTTTGACTAGGCCAACTCACAGTCTCTATTTTTACATGTAAACAGTAATCCAATCATGGCCTTTTAATGAGCTCAGTTTTATTAATCTGATTAAATGCCTGGCAGAAACATAATGCCTTGTTAATGTTCCCATTTTCATGCAATTTGCATACTACAATTATTGATTGAATATATCAGTTGGCTTCTTTCCTTGGTCATTTACCCCCAGCTATAGACAGCAGTCGTAAACCTCCCATCATGCATCGCTCCCATGTAACCTTCTATACTGAGTCAATGTAAACATAGAAGGCAGCTGCAAACATTAACAATGCAACAGATTTAAGATATGTTGAGCAAGTGAGCAAGTGTTGCAGCTTGGTTGGCAGGGTAGCGTAGTATATAGGGAAACTGTCTTTTAACTGGAAGGCAAACACCTGCTCTGCTGAAGTGTCCTTGAGCAAGACACTGAATCCCTACCCCAATTCAATTGAGTGAAAAATAAAGATGAAAATGTGAAATTTCTAGGGGACAGGTTTACCTGAATTATGGTGTGTACTGCACATTGGCAAAACCTTCAAATAACAACTAATAACAACTAAGAATGAATATGTGTTACATGTGTTAAATGTGATATTTTGTATGCATTAACATGAGAGCATCAATATTCATGTAAACATAGTCAATGTTGGTTCATTTCATTGGACAATGACCTAATTCAGCGAGGTGACCTGGTTTCTATATGTGACAGAAGCACGATGACCAGAGATGGACATACTTCCTATTGAGAGCCACTGAAATAGGGCCTTATCTTATCAGATTTGCTGAAGTGAACATCCTTCCTCCGTCTTCCTGAATAAATCACTGTTTTCATTTTTTTTTTTTTTACCGGACCTCCTGTCCTCCCACTAGGCAGCCCATTTCCTGCCTACATGCACTGCTGTTTCCTGTGTGTTGTATCAGAAAGGGCAGTGGAGTATTTTTGTTGGACCTCCGTGCATCTTCTGTACGAGAAACTGAGCACCACAGAGATTGCACGTCCTGAGGGGTGACTCACAAGTAAAATTAAACCAGTTTTGTTTAAATAGGCATGGACACACACACACACACACAGAAAAGCAACCGCAAAAAATCTGTAAGATACTTAAGTAAATGGAAATTATACCTTGGTTAGCCACATGGTGTCACTCTTACTCATCAATACCGACAGCCTTACTGACAGGCTTTTAAAGCCTCTCTCAGAAGGTCTGTTAACATCTCACATTATCTAGCTTTTTCTCAGCTGTTGTAAAGCTGTTGTTTGTAGTTTTTGACATGATATTTTTGATTCTCATGACTGAAAGTGTCACCATGAAATACAAGCACTGTAATTCATAGACTGAAAGTACCTAAATCTGTTTATGATCAATGATGTAGTGGATGAAACTACCCAAATTCACTTTATCCATCCTTTTTTATTTGTAGTTCTCCATATTTTTAAGTTGATATAAATGTTGATGGTATAATTTTACATTACACAGTTGTCAAATACATGGTATGTTAAAATAGTATTTTTACTACATTTTTAATGTTGGCCCTTATTTCCTTTGTTTATAGCAACATTTCACTTTTACCCTTGTATTGTATTCATGTTGTATATTAAGCGGACAAACTGAGGGGTAAGAATGGTTATTGTGTCCACTTTAAACTATGACATGCATCTATTTAATTAACCAAACAATTTGGATAAAACTAAGGAAAAAAGATAAAACTAAAAAAGAACTAGGTATCACCACCATCTCCCATCATGAAACATCAACAACTGTACATGACTCCCGTGAGCACGTATTAGCAAATGTCACTTTGTACTTAGATTTCCTTCCAGAACTATAAATCATGGGGGAAACAGGCTTTAACACTGAGGTTTTATAGCACAGAGACTTCCCTTCCATCTTGGGGGTATGGTGCTTTACACTGTTCATGTGTTAAAACCCTTTAAAGAGTCCAAAAGCCAGTAATATTATTTGATTCAGCATCATTCAGCTGGTGTATTGTTAAGTCATGCATTGGGGTAGAAAGGCAATGACATAACTGTGACTGACAAATCTGGAATTTGTAAACAATTTAGGATGATAATTCAACATTCTAAAGGGTAGTGTGAGATATAATGTAATAAATAAAACCAGGCTTATTGTGATTAAAGGTCTTGCCTAATATTTACATGTAAATAGTTTTAATTAGTAGATTCCAATAGCATACTTTGATAACGAATTGCTACCAATATATCTAGTTAGACATCATAGGCAATTATAATTATACATACAGAGCAGCCAAGCTGTTAAAATTACAACAAGCAAATCTTGACATAAATGCATTTGCATTAATGCGTTGCATTTACTAATACATATTGTAGTAGAAAAGTGTCCTGTGCAACACCTGCATGGACTTCCTGTGGTGAACGTCAGACCTTGGTCTATTTGTTGTTCGAAACTGGGAACGTTGCCCAGCCGTCGGCTGTAGGATGAGCTACACCTGGGTCATCATTCTATGATCATTTACCAACAATACCGCGGTCTAATAAGATAGTTCGACATCGTGGATGCTAGTCAATAGAGTTGTTGTTTTTAATTCGTGATTCATTGAGTTTAGAAATGATCTCTTTGTTTTAGGTTTGCTACTTCCGGAAGAAAAAAAACCCTTCACAGGTAAGACGAGTTTCGGTCTCCAATCGAGCAAATTGTGTTCGTTTATGTAAGCAAAATTTCCCGAAAATGTTATCCTCGCACGGTGAAACACGTACGCGTTCAATGTATTGTTGTGAAACTGAATGTGTTGGGGTTTTTTTTAATTCGCCGATCGACACAAAACTTGTGCTGTTCAAGGTGTTTCCACTTTACTCGTAGTTACGTACTAAAGGTGTTCTGAGAGCACGCCATGAGTATCTGACTGTTACCTTACGGAACTTTTATTACCTCCTCTATCAGTCCAGTCTGTCGCATAGGTGTAGCGATAAGGACCAAACCGACTGTCAGAAGCTGACAGTGGGGACACTGAATTATTTATGGGTCTAGAGACACATCAGCTAATTTAAGGCCTCCTTACTGTGCCCGCAGTTTTAATGTAACAAGGTAGCCTTGAGTAAAACAAAGTTGAATCCTCGGCTAAAAGGGTTGTTCGGGGTTGTTTGACACAACTGGATGATATTGAGTTTGTTGAATGTATCAATAATAATGTTTCTATACTCACTTCTTATCACTTCAGTTTATCGGCCAAGTACACTAAATGTAGAGGAAATCACGTCATTGGTGCTGAAACACAACCAACAGTAACCTTTTAAAATTAATATTCCTAATTTGTTTAGGAAAATCTAGACCCATCACATTCATATTTGATTATGAAGTGGCAGTGCTAATGACAAGCTTTTTCATTCAGAACTTGTTTTGTGGAAATATATCTAGTGATCATAAAAAATCCATCACCTTTAAAAAAAAATAAAATAAAAATAAGTGCTCACCTTTTGTAATAACCTTAATTTCAGCTTTATTGAGAGATACAGTGACTGTCACTGTAAACAATTTTTTTAATAAATTCCCATCATTCTTGCTGTCCCTGCTGAATAGAATGACAGGCCAGTAAAGGTCATGGGTGCCGTTTAAGCCTAGTTTGGTATGCATAGACGGTGATCTCCTGCTTTACAGTGGGGGGCTTAAACCCCTTGTGAATATGAGCTTATGTGTTTTTCTAGGCGAGACTCAGGTACTATGCACCAGGCTGCAGTAAGGCTGTAAGTCATGCTAGTCTGGTTAACTGTATAAATATGCAGTTTGTTGGAAAGGATCATTTTAATAGTGAGTTGAGAGCTCGTACATTAAAACAGTTTTCCCTTGTTACAATATTTTTATGTTACCATGAACAAGAAGAAAGATAGCTTGCACCTCTTGCGGGTATTGTTGATCACTATGTATAAAGAAAGGCAATGCAAATGTTTCTCCTAGTATTTAAAGCAGTGGCATTTGTGTGTTGTTGTAGCAGTTGAATTAATAAAATGACTTGGAAGCTTGGAAGAAATGACTTAAAAATGTTATGAAAAAGGAAATAATATTTGTGAAGGTGAAGTATGAAGGTGAGAAAGAAAAAGAGCACACTAACTGAAAATCTTATTTATTGCGTTACCATCAAAGTCTACTGAGTAGTGTTCCATTTCCTTACTTGGTAATGCATTACCCAAAACACCGAAGACTGAAGAGTGTTTATTTTTTTGGGTAGCGAGTTGATTGTTTTTGTGTTCCACGTATTTGCGTGTCCTTTGTTTTGTTCATGGTGACAGACACTAGCTCAAGGTAAAAGTAGACATGACACACCTGCTGTCTGATACAGTCTCAGAGCTTTATCATGTCTTTATCATGGCCTCACCTGTGTTCACTGAGGGTGTGGCAGTACACGTGACTTTTTAATATCCACCATCAAAACAAGTGATTCGGCTGAGCTATGAGGGAATGCCACCACTGGTAATCCCCTCTAGAGGACACTTTAAGGGCCGAGACATTTCCCTAGAAAGCTTAGAAAGTCACATGATGGCTAGGCATTTGACTTGGATAAGGTGTTGCTCCATCAAGGGCACTTTTTCTGTGGAGGTATCTTCTTTTAGGCTCCTAAGATTTTAAATGTATATATTGGAGCCTATCCAATGTGTTCTTTTTTCGTTTCATTTTATAGACATGGATCAAGTCTAGTCTTGGGACTAAAATGTTTCTTCAAGTGTTGGCTTCTGTTGAAAGAAATGTTCCCTCTATAGTAAAATCGGATTAGGTTTAGCCCATGTCTGTGAAACTGGACTGTTCCTTGGTATGTTGGCATTCCTAAAACAACTGAGGTTTTTTTAGTCATAATGTCATGCTATGACACTAAAATCAAATATCATATTATGAAAACAATCAATTCTTTACACAGTGTTACGGCTATTGGACAAGAGTACATGTCCTTTGGATGAAAGGTATTTACTTGAGACCAGTACGCTGTCCATGAGCAATTTTCTCTGAAGAGCGTGTGCATCCTTGAGAAACATAGCCACAAGATCGTAAACCGCTGTATTAGCGAGATGGCAGTGGACGTTGACACATAGGCTGCCCAGGCAGGGTGAGAGGGGGGGGCCCATCTGTCATCTCCAGGGTCACTGCCTGTCTCCCTGCGTAGCTGTCCACTACTCTAATGAAGACATGTACTGCACCCTAAATAAAACCCCAAGGGATCGCTCTGTGGCCAACTGGGCTTATCTGACTCCCAAACATTGGACGGCACTTTATCACAGAGCACATAAAATACCTCGGGTATTAGGCAATTTAAAAGGAATTGTAATGACTTGTCTGTGGTTGAATCGCTTTATCCACAAGAAGACAAGCCATGCCCTTTTCCATAAGACAACATATCTTATTAAATGTAGCGTATTGTTTGGACTTATGTGTCGGATCACTTTTATTTTTGCGCCAACAACAAGGTCACGTGAAATCCCAAATAAATGGAGCACAGCCTGGTTTCTCCTGTGCTTCCTTGTCCACAATGCAGGATCCATGACCCCTATCCATTACAAGAATAGGTATCACTTGCGCAAAGTAAAAGAGAGGCTGCGAGAGAGAAGTCCTACTTGACCTCAGCCGGCGCTCGTGCACGTGTGAGTGAGTGCGTGCGCGAGTGCGTGCGTTGCGCGCGCGGATGTGTGCACAGCTGCGTGTAATTGGCCAGTCCAGTGATCGGCCTCTTAAGAGAGTTCTGCCTGCAATAGTGCGACATCAGCAGCCTGAGACTCCCTACCTCCACAGCGTCCGC
>OMKK01090760.1:2368-13846 GCA_900302305.1 Polymixia japonica
ACCCCCCCCCCCCCGCCCCACACACACACACACACACACACACACACACTCACTACCCTCTATTGCACACAGTGTATTGCACACTTCTGTCAGGGGTTTTGGACTCGCTGGAATACACTTCTACAGCAATAATTATTCTGATTTAGCAAACATAAAAATGAAAAGGACTGTAAGTTGTTGACTTTGGTTGATTCTCCCTTTAATGACTATGTCTGGAAATGGTACATCAATTAAAAAAAAAGCCCTCTCTCTCATACAGCCTGTGATCAGTGGACCCCTCCCCCCTCCCCCCAGTTTTATCAAAGCAGGACTGGTGAAGATATGAGCAACTGGGGGATTTGCAAATGGCATTCAAACAGAATGGGCGGAATAATTTTTAGCAAGCCAACCCTAGCAACACAGGCAATTAGATTTGAGTTAGAGTGCAGAGCAACTTGGGTGTGGAGGTGTGGGGCCAGACTCGTTCCAGACTGAGTGACTGGAACAGCGGGGGGAAGGAGCCATGTGGCAGCCTCACTCCAGCTCTAATGACCTGCTATTCAAAGACGGGGGGACATGGTGACAGGGCAGGAGATGCATCCCGCGCTGCAGAGACGACGATGATGATGATGGAAATAGAATTCAAATCACAGTTCCATTTCCAGCCCGTTTTTGAAGAGAATAAACTCTCTAAGAGATGAACGCTGTGTGGATATGTCTCAAATGCGTTTCAGATGGACGCCGAATAGATGTCGAATGGGCTGTTTGAAAACGATGCCTCCCTGTGACATGAAGGAACTAATACGATCATTGCTGGTGTACATCTATATAGTCCCTAAATAAGATCACATTTCAAAGGTACGGTACATCAGATTATCAAGTTGGAGCAACTCTACAGTATTTCATCATGTTTAGAAATCCACACATTTGAAGACCCGAGACGGGTTGATGAAATCACAAGACACGAGCGGTAAATCCTTTGTGCAAACGCAGCTCTTATAGCAGATCCCTGTTGTGTGTGATTTCCTGTTTGCTCTCCAATCTATTGTTGTACAGCCTCTGCAGCACTAACAGCTGAACAAACAAGGCCGTCCAGTCCTGTCAGTTTGCTGATTGCACCAGCCATCCCGTATATTTTAGTGAGCACTTATCAAAGGACTACTTTTAGAGACAGTCTCGATTTCTTTTGGTGCTTGAAAAGAAACACGACACGTGAAAAATGTCCGCAAGAAGATCCACAAACACGTTTCGTGGTTGACCTTAGGAATTTCCCATGAATCACTTCACTGTGAATACGTGACAAGTCATTGAAGGAACATTGATTAGATTAGGTATTAAACCAATGGGGCTGTAGAGGTAAAGTGAACATTTTCACATCTTTTATACGGGTGTTGTATACACACACACACACACACACGTCATCCTATATTCGAGTGGTTTTGGATCCTTGTTTTGTTGGTGTTGGGTGTCTTTTAATAAGGAATTATCTCAGCCTCATTAAAATGCAAACCTGAGACTATATATTTCCACTAAATGATAATTAACCACCGAATCATTCTACCAGCAAGCACTTGCTGATATAGATTATGTTGGCAAGATGGATGAAAACCTAATTAACGAGACATTAAAGATGTTTCATAGATAAAAGTTGATGTATGAAGGAATGTGGGTTGAGGTATCATAACAGTTTTAGTATATTTTAATAAGATTTATTCGTGTAAAATAATCTACATAAAGATGTGAAATCACATCAGCTAAATGATGTTTCAGATGTAATTCTTCGCTCGTTTATGAGGGGATTAATATGTTGTGATTGAAAATGCTTCCTTGAAAGAATTGTGGGTGAACACAAAACTGTGGTACCTGTGCATCAGGAAGATGTGACTGTACTTTGATTCAAAGTGCCTTTACTGTTCCATGGTTGCACACGATTTTGGCCTCAGTGGGAATGGAGCCCTTAACACTGGCCCTGTTAGTGCCTTGCTCTACCCACAGAGCAATGCCAAACCACGGGAGGGCTGCAAGAGCGGGCATGCAATGGAGGGTGGACCCACGTAAACTCGGTTTACACGCCTTTTTTAAGATAACGCGACTATGTGTCATAACATTTCACGGTTTACATTGTAGTAAGTGGTGCGGTATCGGACCGGTGATCTATTAGGCGGCGTGTTGACGCAGCGGTCAGCGCTGTAGCGGCACTAGAGACCTGGGTTTGATTCCCGGACTCAGGTCTACCCAGAGTTTATGTATGTTCCCCCTGGGTTTTTACTGCAGGTTAGGGCCAAGTCCCATCCTTCTGCCTCACGCCCAAAGTAAGCTGGGACAGCCTGCGTGTAAAGAAAATGAATGAATAATTCTTCTTTTATGGTAATAACTCAGTAACTGGAGTCATTTAGCAGCTACATCACTGCTTAAGAGATCACTACGGGATAAGATCATGCTGCAAAACATCCCGCCATTATTACTCATTATGCCTAATCCGCAATAATGTTTTCCATTTGACTCTTTCCCCCCGCTGCAGCCGTCTTCACTGTTTTTCATACTCCTGCAGAAAATGTTCATCTTTGCCTTAGTTTCAAGAAAAAAAAAACGTCTCCAGAGGGTCTCTCGAAACTGCCAAGACACAAAGTGTGATGATTTTTTCTACATCTCGGTCCCTCATCGCTAGGCGTAGGAGACATCTCTTCCTGCCAGTGAGAAGGTGGGCGAACGGCAAAAGACACGGAATGAAGCCCGGTTCCAGCCCTCCTCCTCCTCCTCCTCCTCCACCACCACCACCACGCTGGCGTGTCTTTCATCGCTGTTCCTAGACTCGGGCTGCACGGTGGAGTGGGCGTCGTGGAGGCACTAGTCCTGCCAAAGCCCCCAGGCCGCTCTCCATGGAGAGGAGCAGAGAGAGCTCCCCCCTTGATTACAAACCAGTACAGGAAAAAACAAAAAAAAACAGATGCGATGGGGAGGTCTTGCGTAACCTTACACTGCATAGATTTTGCACCTCTTTTTTTTTTTTTTTTTAATGATTAGTTATTTTAATGCAATACTGTTGGGATCCTAATATTCACACATACTTGGTGTATGATGTTCTGAGTTACTATAAGGTTTGCTGTTTTTTTTCCAAGTTCCATAATTCGACTGTGGAACAATCCACGGGATGATTAGAATCGCAGCTCTCCTGTTGGCTATTAAAGACAGTGGAACAAATTCACTGCTTGGACCGCTGCTTGGACACGATGTCATGTTTTATTTATTAAGAAAATAAAATGGTCATACCAGGTCAATGTCATTGCTTCCATCGCTGGTTGAACTACAGGCTCGGGTTATGCACGTAGTGGTGGTGCAGGGTGTTCTAATAACAGTATATAAGTCAATATGTGTTTTTTTTAGCTTTAGTTCTGGTGCTTTACCGTCAGACTGTATACTTACCATCTCATACGTCCCTAATACTACTTTGCAAACCAAGGCGCCCTCAAGTGGACCATGGATGAAGTGCAATACCAAACTCACAGTGTGGTATCATGGGGTCTGCTGTGCATGCATTTCAGTAATTCTCTAATCTGTGTCTATGAATTACTAGATATTAACCTTCTCGCCAATCCAGCTAAGTATCTTTCTTCGGCCAGTAATAAAAGCAGATCATCGGATCATCATGCATTTACTCTTTAGGCGTGTGCCAGCCCCGCACAGGAGACATGTATACAGGATAGTTTAGCTTGAGACCTATTTAACACAATGCCAAGTGTAATATCCCTGTTCCCTAACCCTATCCCTGACTTCTCAATGTGAAAGTTAGTGTGTGCCTCATTATGTGCTCAGTGATTCAGTACCTTTCCAAACTATTTTAAATAACTTGTAATTCTAATCATCTTTAAATTGACCAGAGATTTGACGGATTTGCCATAATTATTACATTTCTTGACCAATGCATTGACTTCAGTGTTTGCCTGATTAACCTGGGTTTGAATACTGATTACTCAAATTTAACTACGTGTTTTCTTTAAGGTGAATGCTGGCAGCTAAGAAACGATGACAGAGAAGAGCTCAAGCACTTCTGCACTTCTGTATTTTTTGTATTTTGCACATTTTTTTTGTATTTTTTCTGTTTCTTAACCTGTGTGCCTATTTCTGTGTGCTTACTACCCTACTGTATTGTTGGTACTGTGCTGCTATTGGAACCACAATTTCCCTGAAGGAACCCTCCCAAGGGATTAATAAAGTTCTATCTAATCTAATCTAATCTAAGCAACATACTGTAACTACGTCGAGTCTGAAAATCAATCGCTCAGTAAGTTAATCAACCATTCAATCAATCGCTCAATGTTACATCAGGGCCTTATATAACACGCTCCTACAGGTTGACCTGTAATCTCTACAAAGGTACTTTCGGTGCGTTTTTTTTTTTTTTGCAACGTCAATCTGCGATTCCAGATCCCGCCGCCAGATGGCAGTGTTGCAATTCAGCTGACGGGTTTTGTTAGGAAAAAGCTGGAGGCACTGCGCCTCCTTCATTGTCTGAGCAACTCACCAAGAGTGGATCTGCCGCTCGTCTCGATGTAATCCCATCTCTCCCCGGCGCACACACACACACACACTCACACTCACACACTCAGTCGTCCGCCATGGCGACCACGAAAAGGCTTCTCGCCGGAACCGCCAGCATCTAAAGTCAACCAGAATCGGGGAACTGCTCGCCGCGACTGGTGGTGGATGTAATATCTTCCGTCAGCTGGGAAATACACAAGTGGATTGACCACATCGCAGAGAAGGGGTAAGAATCGTGTTGCCCCAAGTCCTCTGTGGGGTTTAAGGGAAGTGATCAACTTGTTTGGTGTGGGGGGGGGAGATTAGAGATAAGTCTAGGAAGTATATATCTTCCTCGTTTATTGTGATCTTCCCGATTTGGGAAAAAAAAATAATAATAAGGAATACACTGTGTGCCCGAAGCGTCATTTATATTCAGTAGACGTCCCGTCTCTCTTCAGTGCGGGTTGAATCGCAGAACGGTCGCTGCACAGAAACATACATACATTGGATATATGAACGTAGCGCAGACGTTGCAGACGCTGATAATGTTCTTGTTGCGTGACCTGCGCTTGACATTTAAATGGCTACAGTGTCACAAACGACTGTGCGTTTTTTACATTCGCTACTTTTGTTGCCGGTAGCCGGTCCGGCGAGTTCAGGCGTTGCGTGTACGTCAAGTCTACGCGTGGGTTATACCTACTAATATACACGTCCTGAGGATTAGATAGTCTGCTCTCTTAACCTACATCGCACGAATTAATGATGTAAACACGCAAAGATCCGCGCAGGGAAAAAAGTCAACGACGAAGAAAGGAACTCCGCGCCATTCTTTTTCTGATTTTTTTTGTACTGAATAAAGTATGAGGATAATAGTAGGGCTGTTCTTTTAAAGAGGCTTAAATTGCAGTTCAGTTCGGGTTACGGCAGACGAGTAGCCTACCGGAGGTCGCTTGTAATTCAACGATGCGAGGTTAGGTTTTTGCGCTTTGGACAGTCTGTTATCTTGCAAATATTTCAAAGGGAACTTATGCACACCGATTCATGCGATTCGAACCACACCCAAGTATCAATGTCTAAGGAACCGTGTTGCTGAATGAAGTGTGTGGAAATGGGACTTTTTTTTAAATTATTTATTTATTTATTTATTTTTTTGGAGCATGCCTCAGGTAGACAGTTGGCTGAACCGTCCCGTTCTCTAAGCCATTCAGCTGTCAGTAATGGAATCCAGCTGTGCCGCTGCAAAATTTGTGGCTGGACTGCAATGAAGAGACTCTGTGTGCCCCCGCATACAGAGAGCCCACTGTTACAGCTCCGCCAGCACAGCAAGCAGTCACGGCTCCATGTTACACAGTTGTGGGGAATTTCAAGCAAACAAGTTCAAAGGCAGGGTAATTCACCCTGAGAAACACTACAGGGCCTGTAACTGTCCCTCTGGCATTGTATCCTGAACTGGCCCACTATGCGAGCCTTATGTCACACCCTGCCCACAAGAAGAAGGTGTCATTTGTAAAACTAGACGGGGACTGTTGTGTGTTTTTGCTGGAGTCTAGGTTACTTATTTAGAGGACCACATAGGCTGAGACTCATGACCGGTTGATTCATGAGCTCGGGGGCAGGGTAGGGCTGTGTTGGCTGGAATAATCACTGTCTACTTTTTCATTGCCCTGTGTTTCACTAGTCTTTTGTTTGAACAGTGTTAGGTTACCGCACGCATGGGTCATATAAGACCATGAATTTATAGACTTGACATGAAACACTTGCCAATGATCAAGCCGCAGGCCAGTTATGATGGTCTGAGGATTAAGTGTCATAAATGGCTGGGGTTGGATTGAACAGCACGCATGTTTCCATCCACGCCCCTGGTGACAGCATTGCCCTGGCTTCCATCAACCCAAGGGAATGAAGTCTGCCCCCCCCCCACCACCAGTCCAAGCCTTCAACTGGAAAACTCAAAAAAAAATTCTCATCCCACGCCCACTGCCCTGTGGTGACAGTGTATGGACAGGTGCAAATGATAGAAAAAAACAAACACTTTCTAAACACGGACATCTGTTTGGTGTCACAGTTCACCTAACAAGTTCACCCATTCATCGCATGCGACGGTGGACCGCTCTTTTAAAATGTCTTATTCAGCTTTCAGCTTAAACTTGGCAAACGCTGCGGCCGTTTTTTTTGCCGCTGCACTTCTACCACTGCCGGCCGTGGCGTCTGAACAGCTGCCCACTGGCCTCCTCACTCTTGCGAGGTCTTGCGATGACATCAGCAGGCTGGAATGTGTGATGAAGGGAGAATTAAGAAGGACGGCAGGGCCTCTGGGGACCTGGCTGGGTAGATGGAGGCTGTTGGGGGGCGGGGTGTGTGTGTGGATACTGGCCTGCTCATGTGTCAACCCAGAATGAATGACTCCACACAACTAGTCCAAACACATTCCTCCACCTGGGGCTAGCCCCTTTTTTTTTTTTTTTTAAAGAGATACAGACTGACTCACATTTCCAATTATTCCGGAATACTGTAGCACAGCTTTAGTGTAATTGAATACGAAATGGGACCTGACGTAATGGCTGCGGTTGCAAATGATTCGGCATAACTATTCCTTGCGTGTCAGGTCTGCGCTACGCCATTCATAATTTACCTGAGCAGCATCTCCCATGGTAACAAAACAGTTACAACACAATCCTCACTGCTCGGATGTCCTTTTCTTATTCACAGTTGGATCTAACTGAACCCTGGACTGGACATTGTCTCTATTACTCTGTTACTACTCACTGTTTATTACGTGTTGCTCATTGATCGCTCTGTCAATATACTGCACAATCCATTCACTGGTCGCAATGCCCTTAAGAACAATTAAAACCCAGCTAAGCGTGCACTCTTTGTCCTTTGGTCCGAATGTTGCTTTATTCCTTCCTGAATCAATCTTCGTTGTATTGACTCTTTGATTTTACACTCTGGCCTTGTTATTCATTTGTCAAATTGAGGCTGCCGGCTTTGTGCTTTGAAATCAAGAACACGTTCGGATCTTTCCGTACAGTAATTGGTTCTCCCAAAGGCTACAATTATCAGCCATTAGCTGAGAGTGCAAATACTTCATTTACAATTATACTGCCAGTGTGACATAAAACGTTGTGAAGCCTCTCCTCTGGGGCCCTAATGCATTTTCTGTAATTCACATACAGTACCACTACACTGATGTTCAGTAACAGGAGGGGTAGTTTCTCACCCCTTCAACCCAATTTCCAATAAACGGTTGACAGACGTCTCCTTAATTGTGTTGTTGCTTTGCAGACAGACGAATGGTGAGCGCGCGTGCGCCTGTGTGTGTATCCGCGGGTGTACGCGTCGGCATGCAAATGCGTGCGCACGCACGTGTACGTGTGTGTCCGCCTGGCTGACATGTCTTGCCTTCCGTGCAGGCTGGGTTGTAAGCAGAGCAGCACACCATGGTGGAGCCAGAGCCATCGGCCTCAGCAGCGGGGCAGCGTCTCGGAGCCCCGGAGACTCTGGGCATCAGCACCCTGGACCCCGGGCACAGGCCCCCGACCATGCCCCCCGGTCGACATGTTACCGTCAGGGTGCGCATGCTGGACGATACAGAGGAGCTCTTTGACATCTCGGTGAGTGATAAAATGTATTCCTACCGGGGCTTGTTTTCTGATGTGAATACTAATATCACGATGTGATTCTTCGTTATTAGCCGACTGACGCAGTAGCCAAGGAAGGTTTTCGTTCTTTATCATTGCAGCAGCAGTCGGGTTGTTAACCTGGTAACAGGTTGGCATGGCAACTGAATAACTTAAAGGTGCTGAATGCATGAATGAGGCTGGAGCGGTCTTCTTAGTAAAGTTGTTGCACCGGCTCACCTGTCGGTGTGTGTTCACTGATTAACAGTCTCAAAAGGTGTTTTAACCTCCTTAGACCTCCTGACACTAGTAATAAATTCTTAGGAACTAGGAACATCTTCTCAGCAAACAGGAAAACCATAACCCCTATATATCACCATACTTCCTCTTGCACATTTTGGTGCACAGAAGAGGCGAGAGACACCCCTGCTATCTTGGGTACTGTACTAAATATAGTCAAGTTAGAGAGAAAGGATGGATTTTGATGTCCTTGAACGGGCAGAGCTGCCATGTGAATTCCACTTGTGTGTCCTGTTAAAGTGTAGACAATTAAGATTTAATATACCTGAATATTAAGACATGCAGGGGGAGATTAGATGTCCTCTACACTCCTTTCCCCAAGCATTCCTCTGAACTTGTGGTATTTCGGTAAGGTATACTCTATGACCTCGATTTAGCGGCACAAACATAGGGTGGGGTAAAGGGAAAACACTGTTATTTTTCTGAGAATAGAAGAGCTAGCAATTCTCCGACCGCAATCCTTCCTGCCTGGAACGATGGAGGAAGATGAGTAGACGGAGAAGTCAAGAGAGAGAGGTAGGGATGGAGGGAAACTCCGTTCGTGAACGGGACTTGGTAGTAAAACCGCCGGAAACGGACCCCCCCCGTGTGTCAGTCGGCGTGCGGGCAGTGCGGCCTGGACGTGTCCGCTGGCTGTTTCCCCAAACCCCTTTTGGGTAAAGTCCTGTTCCCAGAGCATGCTGTGGTACTTCCTGTCTAGGCATCGGTCAGTCCTTACTGGAGAGAGGGAGAGAAGGGGCGCTAATATTTCGAGTGCTCTCGTGGGTTGTATTTCATACTTATGGCCCACTCGAGATTCTCGCAGTGACGTCTCCTTTGATTAACGTACGTTGCGAGTCCTCGTTTAACTCGTATTGCGCCTGATAGCTCTGTTATGTCCTTTGGGCTTTGGGTGAGGTGAGTCATAAAAGAGTAATTGCCTTTTGTTTGAAGCTGCCGTGACTAATTAGGAGCTCTTTTGCTCCTCCCAGCTCTTTTCTGGGACTTCCGTGTCTACACTGTCTTTAAGGCCATGGGCTAAACAAGAACTTTTATGTTGGTGCTCCAAATAATGCATTTTGCTGTGTTTTTTTCGGTTTGGTTCTATCTTCTGTACCAAATGAATGTCAACGTCGTGATTCACATTGCCACCCACACGCAGGTTTAGTGCAGTTTGATGCACATGGATAGATTAAAGAAACTGAACATCGCCACTAGAATTAGGATGTGGAACTTGCTATGTTTAGGTTCCTGTTGGGTGTGCGAGCCAGATTGTTTCGTAAGGATAGTACATACATTTAGGCTTGTTTCTTTCATGCTAGATTGGTATTCCCGTAGACATAACAGTGTCACAGTGATTAAGCTAACTGCAGTGATGGCGAGCTCTATCTGACTTTTATAACTGCTGCAGGGAGACTGGGCTGTTACAAGCTGAAGCGAGGGCACAGCAGAGGAGGGGGCTGGACTGGGCTGGGCTGCTAACAGAAAGGTTTTCTCAATGCTCAATTTAACACATATTAAGTCTTTTAAGTCGTCTCAGCAATGGGGATAGAAATGTTAAGGGTCTTGGTAGCGTTGCCCAAGGGTGTCCCGTGAAGTCAGTCTTTCTAAATCATTGGTGAACGTTTTAGGTTAAAAAGCTCTGTTTTTTTTTTTTGAACAAATACAGTCCGAGAAGGCATTTCACTTTATTTGTCTCATATGTAGTTCAGAGTATAATGGGTCCCATTTTTGGGCAAGATGTCTTTTTCCAAATATTGTGCCTTAAGCTTCTAAGTGCAGTGGACCATTTTAGCTGTTGAAGCTACAGCATTTATCAGTGCATCCAATGAAAATATAGATATCCAAAATGCTTACCCTGCCCATTCATCCCAGTTGATGTATTATGTTCCAGTAGCATCCACTTTATTACGACTGACTGTTCATTCCCCAGAAGCATAGATACCTCACTGGAGATTGCCTTGACAGCGATGTTGTAAGACCAGCATGACGCACTTAAGTGTATCAATAACTACCTGCTGTTTTCTCATAATGACTCTCTGTTTGCTGGTCTATCTCATTCTGCGCGAGCAGAAGACTGACGACGCACAAGCGAAAGGCCGACTTGGCTCGGTTCCAACAGAGATCGTCGTTACCATCGCGGTGATGTAAGAAGATGATTGGGCGGTTTAGAAATCGCTTTTCTCAAAGCAATTAGACGATCTTGTATTTCAGAGGAACACATTGTACAGTTGGCGACGGCGAACCGGAGATGGATTTGTGCTCATTCGGGCTCAAGGTGGGAAATGTTTTTACATGTCGACGTAAGGGGGAAAAAATACAAACTCTAACCCCCCCCCCGGTAACTGATCCAAAGCCTAAAGTTCCTGTTGCTCTGGTTCAGAGTGGTAAGTTTCCACCTCGCCAGGCAGGGTATCAGATGGTGGAAGAACAAAAAGGGGCCATCTAGCTCTCTCGTGGGTCACATACCATGCAGTGGCCTACTTAGCACGTTGGCCGCGAATACTCTTCCCTAGTTCCCGATGGTCTCCGGTCGCGCAAAACCCGTGCGACAGCGAGCAGGCAGGCCGGCTCGGATCACGTGACGCTGCTTAAGTCAAAACACCGGGCTTGGCGGTAGCTTTGTGCGGTTTTGTGCTTTTTCACGGGAGGTTTGCTAAAAAGCAGCTGCAAGCCGTTTATCAAGTCGCGTCGACGGTAGAGGCCTCAGTCGAGTGCGACATCCAGACCGCAGCCCTCCGTCTGTCCAGAAGTCCTTGGCCCGACGCGTCCCGAATGTCCCCGTGTTGGCGCTTGTGTTTGCTGATGGCTGGTGAAAGCTCCGGCGGTGAAAGTTGTGTGTGTGTGTGTGTGTGTGTGTGTGTGTGTGTCTGTGTGTGTCTGTGTGTGTGAGTCTGAGTGTGTGTGTGTGTGTAAATTCAACTAAAAAGGCTCTCATTTCCCCTTCTAGACACTGTAATACCAATAAACTTCAGAGCCCTAGCTTACACGCTGCCTCTTATCCATAATGGACCGTGGATGTCGTCACTTTGTCCCTGCTCAGGCTCCTCGAAAGCTGATATGTCCTCCTCTGAGCTTT
>OMKK01090761.1:6531-22456 GCA_900302305.1 Polymixia japonica
GCAGATTCTATGTGTGATCGGGGACAGTTTTACAGCTGACTGGAGGACAGGCAGTTCCTCAAACTCGTGTTGAGCATCAGGAGGGGACCTGCAAATGACTTGGCCAACATTGATGCCTTGTGTCCTCTTTGCTTAAAACGTACACATTATGTTTGCGTACAGGCTGGCATGTGTGTGTGAGTGAACGCAACTAGACCCACATACACACACACACACACACACACACACACATGAGTGATTGAGAGCAAACACTGTATAAGATAACCAGTCAGCCAGTCAGTAAAAAAAGGTGAAAGATGCTGGTAAATCTCATTGTGTGTCTCATTGTGTATCAACTCAAGATAATCCCGGGACTGCTTACATAATGAATTTATAGAATCAATCTATTGTACGGTGACAATGTCTGACATGCAAAAAGAGGAAATCAATGAGTACAGCCAAAACAAGCAACCGCAATCAATACACACTTTGCTGCACCGGCATTGATCTACAGAAACATTGTCTGTTACCCACCAGGATTTAAGAAGAGAGAGAGGGAAACATGTTCAGAAGATGCAGTGGAAGATTATTTTCCAACAAGTTGGGTTGTTAATAATAGAGCTCAGCTCATACGTGCAATTAGTTCTTCGAACATTTGGACAGGAAAGGACTGACCTTTTTTCATCAAGTTGGGTGTGTTGTAACCTATGGTCTTTCAATGTAGATGTGTCCGTTTTGTTCGTAAACTAACTGATTCGTTGCTATAGGCTCTTTTGGTGCAAATGGCTTTGGTTGGATTTATTGCATTGCTCTCTCGTTTAGAAAGAAAGAACGAAGAAAAAGAACAATTAAACGTTTTCATCTGTCTCTTTAATTTGATTTTAACAGACAAGGAGCCACGCTGATTGAGAAAAAAAGTGGAAGTGTGTGTGCGTTTGTTGTGAATGTGAGTCTAGCCTCGAGTAAAGGTGACAAGACACCACAGCATCCATGCAGCAGTAGGATAAATAACCAGGCAGTGGAGTGAAACACCTTGGCAATCAGGACCAAATTCAATCTCACAAACTGCTCTGGAGACTTTAATTGGCATGTCAGGGTTGTGTGTGCGTGTACATGGTTCAGTAGAAATGCTTGTTTCCTGACATGAGGCCGAATATATTGGCTGCCTACTGGGATTTGATCTCCAGTCTGGGTTTTTGTGTCCCCCTCCCGCTTCCTCTCTGAGAACAAAAAAATATTTGTCAAAGAAATGGCAAGGTATGAGAATTTCAATCGAGGGAAAAACCCATGAACTAAAGTGAACTTTTCTCGCATATCAGAGAGAAGCTTTCACCTAAAAAATAATGCAGCATTGTGTTTTTATCACATTCATTCCTTATGCTGTATTTTAAACGCTGACAGTTTTTATTTTCCTTACCGTTATTATTATTTTCCTTACAAAAAGATTTGGTTTTGTTTGTTTTGAATCCTAAACGGGGCTTTACTCCTGTGCTGCTTGTAACGGGATGACACTGTCCGTCACATGCACACTGCTTCTCTTAATCGCTGGGATTACCGGCGCAACCCTCCACCGTCTGCTCCGTTTCTATTTCAAAACACCCGAATGTTCCACGACAAGAATATCATAAATATCATAGTTAGTATTGATGCCACTTGCATCGGCAAAGAACAATTATTTCATTAGTACAAAACGGGTGTGATTACTCACACCGGAACATATTTTGGATAGACGCGCAAAAATGCTCCGGTTAGAAATACTTTGCCAGAGATGGTGGGACATTCAAGTAAAGTCATCCTAAATCAGTGCTTTAGTTTCTGTGGAAATACCGGGATTTGTCAGCAGATCCAAACATATTAAGGAGGGGATCAAATAGCCATGGCATGCGCTCTTGGAGAGGTTGCGTCCATGGCACGATTTTAATTCCAGATACATCTGTTTTTGCAGTACTGTCAGAGCATTGTAGTAATGTTCCTCAACAGAATTTACGCATAGAATAGGCATATCTCCGAATGAATGGATTCAAGAAAAGTGTGTATTTTTCCACACACTGCAATTAAGTCTGTCGATAAAATGTTAAAACCCTTTTCTTAAAAAATAAAATAATTTCTTTATTTATTAGTGTTTGTTAAATTATGTTGGCAATGCAGTGGTGCAAGGTGTGGATACAGTTGGGAATAGACGCCAAAGTTTCACAGTAACAGAAAACTTACCCTCCATGCAAAAAATGACCATCCAGGCTATCCATAGGTCCGAATTATGAAACTTCACCATGGTTCGTAACTGTTTAATGGGTCGTTTTCAGTTAACCCAATACCACCCTCTTTCAACGAAATAAGAGGCTATTTCACAGTTTCTTTAACAGAAAGTATCTGTCCCTTGTAATGGCATTCGTGGAGGCAGTCAGATATTTCGCGCAACACCCAGCAACATTTGAACCAGACGAAGCGAAACGTCACAACGTGTGCGCAATAACGCCAAACGCATTTCAATCCACCGAGCGTTAGTTTCTTCTTTACGCGTTTTAATCGTCTTTTCTTCCCGGTCTCTGGGTGCCTGGCCGCTCCACAACCGTTCCTTGACACCGTTCGGCACTATTTCCCACCCTCCAGTCAATTTACGCACACTCCAAAACGCAGTCCTCCAACGTTGACTTTGCTGTAGTTTACATTGACTTACAGCAGATCCTTAATGGTCAACTCTTCTCGTCGGGCTGGCGACTCTCCGGCGCGTCTTGTGCTCCATGGTTCTGCAGAATTTCTATTTGGAACAGTTGATTGAGACTAGAACAAGCCCGGGCTGTTGCCAGGAGACCGTTGACGCCGGTCGAGAAGAGAGACGTTCATGCCCCCCTCTGGTGGTGGAAGAAAATGACTGAGCCGTTCGCAGCGAGAATGAGCAGATTGTGTGAATTTAGCGCAACTATGAGAAAGCAGACTGCAGTATAGAATAGAATGTACTAGAATAGATACATAGACCACACCTCCAACCAATTAGTGGCCAAAAATAGTATCATATCTATATCACAGACAGAAAAAAAAGCAATTTAACGTCAGAATCAAGTCATCAGTCATTTTTTATTGACATTGTCATTTTTTTATGTTTACATATTACTTTAAGACATGGTAACATCAAATCGTGTTCAAAATCTGCAATTCTGCAAATCACAGTCTTGTTTTAACAAGGCATACAACTGATCTTCACACAGCAGAGTCTGTCCCAGCTGCCTTCTGTATGGCAGGGTGCCCCATAGACTACCACCGCAACCCCACAGCCTGTATTGCACAACAGAAGCACTTAGAGAGGAGGATACTGCATGCACACACGATGATGTGTGCATATACCACCAAAGAAGAAGACTTAATGAAAGACACATTATCCAAATGGCACAACCCTGCATCCAAACGTAAAAAGGCAGTATCTCTCTCTCTCTCTCTCTCTCTCTCTCTCTCTCTCTCTCTCACACAGACACACACACAGACACACACACTCACTCACTCCATTATTGTTCTTTAAGTGCTGCCCTGTTGCGGCTAAGCAAGGAATTACAACAACAGTGTTGTTTTGGTTTGCATGTCGCCTCAGTCAGCGTCAGCCATCTTTTACTTAGTGAATTGTGGCAGTAAACACAGAGCAGTTCCTCGTGTTTGAGTTTAAAACGCTTTGTATTCTGCGAAATGCGTCCGAACAGCCACATCACACCATTTCCAAAACAAACAGAAGTGGGGTTAACGTGACCATTCTGTGCCTTTAATGCGTCAAAAATCATCAGCATGTAATTTGTAACAAGATACTACAAGATACTATAGTCCTCAAAGAATTTATAGGCTGGGTTAGTTACCTAAATTGTGATGTCAGGCTGAAATTATCCAATGTTTAAAATAAAAAAAAGCAACTGACAACACTGAGAGGTCTGCATCAAACAGCCTCTGTTCAGACTAGAACATCCACTTGAAATCATTCAGATCTCCACATCACAGAAACTTCAGCTCAGCACTAAATGACTGGATGTTGTCTCTCTTACATCTCCAGGCTTTTGGCCTCCAAACAGTTTCTTGGCAAGAAACAAAAGTACCTAAACATCAAAAGACACAGTGAAGAAACGGTATCAATGGAAACTTTATTTTCCCTTATTCATCGATTTTGTTAGACTTTAAAAGAGGGGGAAATCAAAGAAGATGAGAAGGCATGACAGAGGGCAGCGGCCTTTCCACACATCTATCAGTTCCTCCCTCCCACATCATCCTTTCTTCGCTATCTCCTGCCCCTGGCTGTTGGCAGTGCTTCACACGAATATGCCAGTCACTTCTCCTGACTAAGGTACAAATAAGAACATCTGTAGGATGCCATGGGGCACTTGCATTCCTCTCTCACTCTTCCTCCTCTTCCTTTCTCTTCCTCTCTTTCTTAAACGGCCGCGTAACTTCTACGGTATTATAGTACGTATTCGTGCAAACTGCACCGTGCAGCGAACAACGTCCTCCACTTGAGGACCCGTCTACAATATACAGGTTTGATGTTACCGGCTGTCAATCAAGTCTGTGGCGACAGCTCGGAGAAAATGGCGACTCAATCTTGATTCCATTGCAGAATGAGGTAAAACTGGGATTTTCTTACATACATACACACACACACACACACACATATATATATATATATATATATATATATATATATATATATATAGAGAGAGAGAGAGAGAGAGAGAGAGAGAGTGAGAGAGAGAGAACTATACTTTGACTAAAAACGAGAGGTTTAAAAAAGTAGACATTTAAAAGTAGACATATTTCCACAGTTTTCTGTAATAGTCATTCAAATAGCCATAGCTGGTCTGGGCACCAAAGAATCTGCGAAGGGCAGGTTGTATTTCAGGTGTACCTTGTGTTACGATGACGTCACGTGGAATGGAAAATGCTCGCAGCCACGTCACTGGTGACCTCACAACCTTCAATCACGTCTGAACACAATCACTTTATTCGGCAAACGCACAAGAATTACTCGTGACGACATTGCTGTGGAGGTAAAGAGACAACTAAACAAGGTAAACAGGATTGAACATACAGCGCAAAGAACCATAGATATACTATGAACTAAGATTACTGGAACCCTGCGTGTACTTATTTGACCTGACCTAGTCACCCAGAAGACATTCTTTTACATAATCCACTTATTTCTCCATTTGGTTATTCCTTCATGGTTTAATAGGATAAAGTTTGGAACATGATGGATGGGTTAAGCTGGGTTTCTTTAACAGACCCCAAAGATGTGCACTTGATTTATTATTGATTCCCATCTGAAACTGCTCCATTTTTCTTTTTCCGCCCCGGCATAAAAGATTCAAAAGACCTGAAGGAAATCTGTAATGTTAAATGCTGTAATTCTCTTGTCCTGACAGTCTTTGGCTGGAGTTCATTACAACTACAATATTGATGTAAAGGAAACGGTTGGTCCTTTTTCTTGTGCTGCATCATGCTTCCTTCAAGTTGTTACAACTGTTACGTCTCGGGAGGCTTTCTGCTGTGTGTATTTTTGTTGTTGAATGATTCAACACAGTCCAAGCCAGTGCATCTATTGACACCTGCCGAAAGGGTCACCGCAGGTAAACTGCTAATCAATCTGAAGACTGAATGTTTCAGTAAAAGGTGGAGATATGAAAAACAAAATGGCATCTACTCCAAAATACTGACTAAATTCCAATTATTAAGGCCCACTCTTGTGATGTTGATGGGCTTTCTTGCATGAACTTCTTGCTTCAGGTCCTGCCCCAACATTTCTTTTTGATTATGGTCTGGACTTTGACTTAAAATACAGAAGTTCTTCTATTTCATTCTGTTTTAGATTGACCCACCTATTGTTGAGCTTCAGCTGACGGACAGATACCTCGATGTTCTCTTGTAGAGTTTGCTGGTACTTGTCCAGAATTCCAGAAGGGACATCTGATCTCCCATCTAACGTAGGCCTACACCACTTTCTGAAGTATGTAAATTCAGTCATTTATTTGTGGTGTCTGTGTAATTGATAATATACTGCTATGTTGTCATTATTATTATTATTATTATTATTATTAGTGACAGAACGCCATGGGAATTGTAGCGTGCATCCCACTTTTCATTTTTAAGGCAATATCGCCACCTACTGGACCTGTTTCAAATTTCTTTATTTCAAATGAGCTAGAACTACACTGAACTATGGGTCCATTTAAGAAAGTTTTAAGTCAAATACCAATATTATCCATTATTAAATGGTTTCTTACTTGCATTATCATGGTAACACTAGTGCAATAAAATATATTGAATCATAAATATAATTTTTATATTAAGAAAGGGAACATAGCTAACTTAAAGTGGCAATCTCGAAGATCTCTCTTTTGTTGTCTTTGGCGACACCTATGGCGAAAAGCGGTAACTGTAGGTATGTAATTGGACCTCACTTCAAAGGGAAAACACGTCACTAACGCTAATTTGAATGCGTGGCAGGGAAGTCGCTACAGACACCTGGTTCTTAATACTCATAATACTGCAAACGCAAGGTCTTTCATCAGTGGGCCATAGACTCAATCACCATTGTGCTACCTCATTCGGCGATAGATAGTGACTTAACAGACATTTATTTAAATTTAAATCTTCGGAGATCTTCGAGATTGCCACTTTAAATAATAACAATATTAGACTGCAACCATCTATATTTATTCAAGTTGTCTACAGGACACAGTAAAGCTAGAATCATTTATTCCCATCAAAAAAGAATTTAAACCTAGATTCTTGACCTTTTTCCACTCATGTAATTGAACAGTACTGCTCAACCTTTATCTATAATTTATGCTTCAGATGCATTTATTTCCTGATGTGTTGAAATGTATGAATCATTGTGTACCCTTACTAAAGGATTAATGACTATATTTGCATGTATGTTTGGATTTGCCTGCAGGTGAAGGAACAACAAGCACAACATACACTGCAACTACTCTACAGCCTGCAGACACCCCGTCAACTGGAACATATCCTGAAGTACATGAGTCCATCAGTGCTCCATCAAGCCAGCCAGCCCTGACTGATACGGTGAGGATGGAGTTAGTCAGCAGAGGGCCTATGGAGGTATATTTGTGTCTTTATGTCGAGTGCAAAAATAAGCAGTACCCAACCTTCTTACGTCCAACTGCTAGACAGCTAGTTAGATCCTACGATTTGGCGCTGAATCATTACATTCTACCATATTACATGCATTACATAGAATGACAAGATAACTAAACCATTCATGGGTGAAAGGAGAGGGGGTCGTAGCCAATTCAATGGTCTGTCCACTGACCATGGTCGCTAACACGGATCACTGGGTACTACCACATAATCCTTTGTCTATGTTGCACTGTATATTGCAATTTGTGTGGTTATACCTAGATAGTAATCCATCTATCTATCTATCTATCTACCTATCTATGCATAGCATGTGAGTAGCTATTTTCTTTAACTGTTTATAAATATGAACCAGTGCAGAATACCATATAGTCCTTGTGGTGCTGTTTTATCTCCCCTTCTCCCTTCTCTCTAAATAAACACTACAAATCATAATATTTTGTCTATTAATTATATTCTGTAGTAGATTAGGCCTACATTGTATTGTTGTTGTACTGTATTTTGAAGTTTGTGTGATGATACATAAACACATACATTTTTATCTATGTATCTATCTATCTATCTATCTAAAATGTTTAGTGTTCAGTAACTATAGGAGTGAACACATAAGAATTTAAATGCCCAGTCTGACCTCTAGTTATTCTTTGCAGGTTCCATTTTTGACTCGTCCGTCAGAAAATTCTTTGAAAAGCCTTCTGGCTTATTTAGGTGGTTTTTGAAAATGTTACGCAGGTGGCAACTTTAGGCAGGTTCTTCTTGGACATTAATGGCTTCCTCCACGCTATCCTCAAATGCATTCATGTTTAGTGTTTTCCTGACGAAATTAATCTCGCTATCATGAATATTCATATTAACCAATGTGAAAGAGGCCTGCAGGTCCTTACACATTACCCTGAGGTTCTTACCTCCTGGATTATTGCACACCTTACTCTTGGAGTGGTTTTTCATGGCTGACCAGTCCTAGGTAGAGTAAAAATGGCTTTGCATTTTCTCCATTTCCATGACAGTGGATTGGTGGACCTCAAACTCTTTAGAAATGCTCTTGTAACGTGTGTGGTGATGACTCTTTGTGAAGCCCCAGCTACTGTAGTGCTGTATGTTTTTGCATAGAATAGGGTCACTAAAAGTCACACCTCATTGTCATCAAATTGATTGAAACACCAGACTCCAATTAACCTCTTAAATAAACTGATGAACCTAGACATTCAAATACTTTTTTTGTCTTTTTCATCAATAAAAAAAAAAAAGAAAAAAAAAATGTGTCATTTCCTTAATCTGGTTCCCTTTATCTGTTTTTAGGACTTAGACAAAGATGCTGACATTTAAATATAATATTTTTGCAGACATGCTAAAGGGTTCACAAACTTTCTCACCACTTTAAGTAAATATATTAAATATATTGAGTAATTATTCAAATCTTATTGATCTTAAAGTTGAAAACACTACCACCATGTGGCCAAATGTAAACCTTCTCTTGAGAAGAGAACTACATGGGGGGAAAAACTGCAGTCCATTCTGGTTGTTATGACATTTAATTCTAAGAATTCTACATTTTATTTACCCAAGACCAGTAAGTTTCCATGAGACCAGTGAAAGGACAAGGGACACACACATTATAACACACACTCTGCAATAGACAAGATCACAGGGGCCATTAAGGCAACACTAGTCTCCAAAGAAGCATCAGTCATTCATTCCTGAAATAACAAAAAAAGCAGAGTGTTAGGGAAGAAAGCACACAATGGGTTAAAATAATAGATTAAGTGCCACACTTCCTGTCTTAATGTGTGATGACTTCTGGCAGAGGCACACGCCATCACATGCGCAAACTCATTTTAAATAACTAGAATGCATGTTATGTAACCTAGTCAGGCCATGACAGGTCTGACTGCAGTGTGTGTGTGTGTGTGTGTGTGTGTGTGTGTGTCAAAGTCAAAGTGTTTATTTGTCATGTGCTCAGTATAACAGGGTCATTCTGAACAGTGAAATTCTTGGGACACGGCAAGCCCCAACTACGTAGTAGGCATATTAAAAAAACAACACCCTGTGTTCATTCCTAGGAAGGGGATATACAAGACAACTCCTTTATGACTCTTATCTGACTTGTTTATCTTCTACACCCACAGCTGTTCTTTCTCTGTTGCTATAGTCATTTGCATGAAAAACTATTATTCGTACAACAGTGTATAGCTGTCTGTATAGCTGTACTGCAAAGAGATCAATGAAAAACAAAAGTGCAATAGTGAAAAGTTGATGTAGGACTGACTGCGGGTTTGTACGGTAAAGTATGTCTAGATCTGTGAGATCAGTGAACAACAGAAGGTCTGAGTTTGACAAATATGGGCTATAAATGACCTAACAGACACACCCAGAGATCTGGGTGGAGTGTTACACCTGACCAGCAGCTGGTGAGACCTGTCCTTACACACACACACACACACACACACACACACGCACACGCATGCACGCACGCACACACACGTATTATTCAGTAATGATGTTGGTAACCTTTGAAGTGAGGCGTGACAGGTTTGTTACCTGTTGAGCTGCATTTTACTGAACTCAACCATGAGCATTCTCTGGAGCTTTGTAGACTATTGTTGCAGATACTGTGGCTCCATAATTACAATGGAGAAAATTGGCTTGGGGTATTCACTTTCACAAGCCAAGCGTTGATTACTGAAGGAATAAAAGGTGCACGAGACCCACTTTTTCAAGTGCTTCCCTATGCTGGCAAAGGCAATACAGCACAACCTAATTTATCCAACAAAAACAGTTTACTGATGTCCACAGTACAGTCGGCAAGTCAGACATTTCTGTTAATTAGCTGCACTTGTGTGTGTGTGTGTGTGTGTGTTAGGCCTACCTCTTCATCACTGCTAGAGGATGACGATGAAGAGGAGGAGGAACCTGACCCATCTTCACCCTTGTGCTCCTTGTCATGCTTCTTGTCTTTCTTCTTGCCCTTCTTGTGCTCCTTGTCTTTCTTCTTACCGTCATGTGACTTATCCTTGCTGTCCGATTTGTGTTTGGACTCACCCTGAAATAGGGAAAAAAAGGCAGCTTCCATGATGATGGGGGGGGACACCTATTCACTTTGTTAAGACCTATGGTGTGCTAGAGTTTGCTGAATCTTGGTATAACAATCCACTGATAACTTGGTGGCCACTACTGGGCAAGTGAAGATTTAGTCACTTTGAATAGTGAGTTCATAACAAGTGTTGCTAAATATATATATATATATATGTGTGTGTCAGTCTCACTGTGTAGGTTATTTGCCTCAATAAATTACTGTTTTATTCCAAATCAGTATATCTTGGTATCCTTCTTGTTGAAATTCAGCCCTGACCCTGATAGCCAAAGAGCACCAAGTAAGAACATCGGTCCATGTGATTATTTTGGGGTGGCCCTGCGGTGTAGTGTAGACACACTCCTCCAATTAAACAAGATCTAGATATTCAAGGTTTGTTATATTTGTAGCTGACAAGAATGTTAGTATGATGTAACGTTCCTACCTTTGATTTGTCCTTAGCTTTATCTTTAGCTTTATCTTTATCTTTCCCTTTGCCAAATAAGGAAAACTTCTGTTCCTGACCAGAGGCGTCGTCCTTCTTCACCTCATCTCCTTTACCTATAGCTACATGAAGACAGAGGACAGGCTTGGTTGGTTTACAGTCTTGTAACAGCATCGATTAATCAGTGCCAGCATAATACTAAGTAAATCATCAAATCAACATGAGACAGTGACAGTAAAAGTGACAGAGATAAGTAATTAACTATGAGAGAATGATTGTAATAATATGGAAAAGCAACAATTTCAGGATAAAATCAACCAAACCAGGTCTAAGCATAGCTGCTGTGCTGCATCCCGGCTACATTTCTAATATATTAAAAAACGACTTCGTCGTACTTGTTTTGCACAATCCGTTGTTGGTTAAGGATATATATCCCCAGATCACATCTACATGTAGCATCGATCATTTTTCTTAAACAATAAACTTAAAGGAAGGCATAAGAAGCGCGTGGAGCTGAGCTAAATTGACAGTTTTGCAGCAAATGAAGAAACCAAGTCTTAAAGCAACACATACTGTAGGAACTTTATATAGACAAGTGTAAAACGCAGGCCTATATCCGTAAATTCAAATGAAGTTTGAATAAGAAAAATATGTGTAAATTTGAGCCTACCTGACTCCAGGTCGAAACTCATGGTCTCTGTTGGTGCGTCTGTTTGCAATAATACACAAGCGACGCGTTAATCAAGACGCGCACTTGACTGGCAGGTTGTCGCAGGAAGAGGAAAACCGGACTGACCGCACCTGACCACGCCCCCAACCACGCAGCCCAGAGGGGTGAGTTCAAGGTGCGTTCAGGTCACTTTAACTTCAGTCATTTTGCTGCGTAAATGTATCCTGATGCCATTCTATTTTTTTTTCCACGAGTCACATTAAACTGCATGCCTACATTTTCTCTTTTTATGTAATAGAACCTCCTTGATGTTAACAACTAACAAACTGAAGGGAACGCTGTCTGCTTTACTCAAGTAGGAGTGCTGCTTATTGGATCAAATGTAGGTATGGACTCTTAACGATTCGGAAAAGGAATTATAAAGTAATTGTATTCATTTGTTTGTGAATGAGTCTGCCTTTGGTTTCTGTGATCCGTTTTGTCAATTGTGTTTCCCCCTAAATTATTGATGTGGGCTATAATTTAGGCCTTAAATATATATATTAATAACATATATTTTATTATCATGAAGCCTACCACAGCAACACATTAATAATGTAAAAATTACGTTGTGCTAAATAGATCTGTTATTCCACCTGATCAATCCAGGAAGGCCATATTCTATTTTATTCCTTTTTACAATAGACATGCATAAATCCTCTTCAGTTGCATATCTTGGCAAGGTTGCGTCACAACTTCTCAATAGGGCCAAGGCTGCATTCCATGGGAGGTAGTCCTAATGTCAGCATTTTAGGCAGTTTGTAGGTGTATTATTGTAAACCCTCACAGAGCTACACCATTTGATACAATATGATTTGATGTAATATTCTTATCCTACAGTAAATTATCATAAGTGAAGTAACTTTGAAAGAAAGAATCTGACATTAGACAAAAGACATAAACTTGTATTTTATTCCCTCAAAGCAAACATTTGTATTTTCTTTTGATTTGATTAAATTGAGAATTTAGTTACCTTTCATGCATAAATGCACTTTTCTCCACATCAAGGCACTGACAATATCTGTCACTTCGCATCATTGTAGCTCATTGTAGCATGTATCATGTTAGGACACAATTTATGTCCAGCAGGAAATCCTCTTTTCCATTAGAAAGCCCTAATAATTTCTCCCTTAACTTCAGTCAATTTGTTTTGTGTGAAATCAGGGCAACAAAACATTTCACACAAAGCTTTTTTCTTTTAATTTGAAAGCCACCCTTTCAACCACCTTTCAAAGCTCCAAGATAATGTAAATCAACTTTATCTTATACCAAAACATATTAAAGCATATTTTATTAGTAACAAATAGGCAGGTCTTTGTCATGTCACTGGTGATAAGGCTTGGGACCTCTGAGTAGGTCGCTAGAGGTGAGGTGCGTACTGGAGCTGCTCCCTCCCTCTCCAACCCTCTTTGGGTTTCCTAACAAGGATTCCATGGGGCTACGGGGCCGGCGAACGGGGCCCCGCTCACCGGGACTCAGCGAAGAGCCAGGGGAGGCTAACACAGATTCAAAGCGAGAGGGCTTGGAGTCAGCTGCAGGACTCTGAGGCTCCAGCTTCACCACAGGTTTGGAGGGGAGGGCTCTGGAAGAGATGACGGCACTGTGAGTGGTACTCGACTTGGGCCTGCCGTCACCGGCGACTGAACTTTCACTGCCTCCTGGGAGGGAATGCTCCGTCTTTGGCTCCCCTCTCTTGTCGCAGTCAGGGCCATCCTGGAGCACGAAGGACAGAACATTCATTCGAACTGAATTCAAGAGCACAGCTCTGCATGTGGGATGCATGGACTCAAGGTGGGAATCAGGTTGGCCTTCTTTGCAAGACAAAGGCAATAGTTAAGAGAATAAAGGTTTTGTTCATAAATTAGGCTATTTTTTTTAAATACAAAGTTATATAAACTTCTGAGGGGGAGATCCTCACAAATGTAACACATTTTTATAACTGTTTGCCCAACTTGACAGAAGATGTCAGCGAATGAATATAAGCCTATAATTATCCCTAGCCTTGTTTACAGCATGTACGTCAAATTAAAACCTACCACCTTCTTCTCCGTCTTCTTGACGTCGCCCCCCGGTGAGCCGGAACTCTGGGTGGCAAACAGAAAGCCAATCAAAATCTGTCTTCCTGGTTTGTGTTGAACGTAACGTTTCCTTGTCGCGTGTAATTTACCTCTTTCTTTTTCTTCTTCTTCTTCTTGTCCTCGTCACTGGAGCTGTCAGATGAACTTACGCCTGAGTCCTGTTCAAAGACATATTTCATCATTCTTCTTTTTGAATGAAGAATTAAGTGCATGAAATGGTTTTCTTTGTCTCACGATGGCTCACCTTCTTCTTGTCCTTCTTCTTCTTCTTCTTCTTCTTCTTTTTATCATCATCACTGCTAGAAGAATCTGAATCCTGGATGCACATGAAAATGGTAATTGTTATGTCTTTAGGGTCACTTTTGATTTAAGATCAACAATGCATGGGATTAATTCAACCTAAAACTGCATTTGGGAAAAGGTTGTCACGCGCGTGTCTGCGATTACAGGGGCGCCTTGACCTAATCTATCCTGCTTTACCTTCTTCTTGTCTTTCTTCTTCTTCTTCTTCTTGTCTTTCTTCTTCTTCTTCTTCTTCTTCTTCTTCTTGTCATCATCACTAGAAGAATCAGAGTCAGAAGAGGAATCCTGGATGGAAGAAAGAAATTAGGGCAATATGTTAGCTTCCACTAATGTTGGCTACGCTCTATGTGGCCTTTTTTAAAGTGGTAAACAAAGGCTAAAAAGTTAATTAAACTGTGTAAACTTATTGAATAAACCCAAAACTTGGTACTGCAGCTTATCACACAAATTTGAGTTTGGAAATGATATTCAGAGAGACAGTGCATTAGCCAATGTATTTACTGTTTCTTACCCTTCCTCACTACAGAGTATTTGAATGAGCAGGATTTGGTACGGTTTGTTTGCTAGGCCTTTCTACACATAGTAATGATCACATCTAATGAATTGCCAGGATCCTAACGTCTTCTTATCTAGGACCTATTGTTGACCTTGAGGTCATCGAACTTCATCCGAGTACAGTCTAACCAATATGGTGAATACATGAAGCAATGTTAGCAGTAGACACAGATAAACACACTTGTTTTAAATGTTCTTCTTCTTCTTCTTTTTGTCATCGTCACTGTCCAAGTCTGAGGAATCATCTGGAAGTGTGACATGTTGGTGTTTCACCAAGGATCAGTGGCAAAAGATCAAACATAAACAAACAAATTTAGCCTCACCTTCTTCTTCTTCTTCTTATCCTTCTTCTTCTTCTTCTTCTTATCTTTCTTCTTCTTGTCCTTTTTCTTTTTCTGAAGTAAACAAAAATGTATTCATGATAAACTGCGCAGCCGTTCGCTCATGTCGTCATATCATAGCCTCCGTGTTGTGCAGATGATTGACGTGCAAGTGCGGTGCATTGTGTGGGCCGTGTGTGTTTTCTCACCTTGTCGTCATCGCTGTCAGAGGAAGAGGAGGAGGAAGAGGAGCTATCATCAGAGGAGCTGGACTTCTATAAAGTATAATAGCGAGTCAGCAGTCATAGTAGCAAACAAGGCTCATCCCTGTCAAACTACACTAACATTAACCAGTTTTTAAGCACAGTTTTAAGACTCACCTTCTTCTTCTTCTTCTTCTTCTTCTTCTTCTTCTTCATCCTCACTGTCAGAGGAAGAGGAAGATGAGGAAGAGCTAGAATCCTGCAGAGAGAGAGAGAGAGAGAGAGAACTTAGGGTGGTATGGTGCTGATCCTTTTTTTTTTTAATCATTTTTGTCAATTTTGATCATCATGTACACGATCCTAACAACATACTAAGACTGGACACTGCAGCATGAAACATATGTACATAATACATTCAAACCATACTGAAGCTCAACGCTTGATATATGCCTAGTGTCAGGCTGTTGTTGTCTGTGATTGGTTAATATCATCATAATGTCTTGTCAGACAGCATTGTGGGTAGTTTTCTAGCTCTGCTAACTCCCAGGTAACATGTTGTGTTTTTGACACACATTAGCAACAGTAAAACATTACGGCATTTCTCTGTACTGTGGCTGTACTGTCTCCTGATCAGCAGGTACCACACACAGTCTGCATGGTTCTCCTCACCTTCTTCTTCTTCTTCTTCTTCTTCTTCTTCTTTTTCTTCTTCTTCTTGTCATCCTCACTGTCAGAGGAAGAGGAGGAAGAGCTGGAATCCTGCAGAGAGAGAGAGAGAGAGAGAGGATAGGGTGATATGGTGCTGATCCAACACACAACAGAACCATTCCATTACCAGTACAAGTACAAACAAAAGGGATATATGTTTATGATTATGTTTGTATATGTTTATGATTATGTTTGTATATGTTTATGATTATGTTTGTATATGTTTATGTATATGTTTATGATTATGTTTGTATATGTTTATGATTATGTTTGTATATGTTTATATATATGTTTGTATATGTTTATGATTATGTTTGTATATGTTTATGTATATGTTTATGTATTGTATTATGTTTTGCGGACACAAACCTTATCCTTCTTCTTCTTCATCTTCTTTTTTTTCTTCTTCTTTTTCTCATCTTCACTG
>OMKK01090765.1:7190-19355 GCA_900302305.1 Polymixia japonica
TAGAAGCTGTACATGAGAGAGAGAGAGAGAGGGAGAGGGGGAAGAGGACAGGAGGGCGTGTAAACCCAGCCGTCCGGTACACAGCAGGCCGACGCCTTCCACAGGCGTGATTCATTTCCACCGATGTCATCATTATTGCGGCGAACCCCATAAAATAAAAAAAATAAAAAAATACCTACGTAGCAAGATAATCTCATGAAACATGCACTGTTTTTGGGCACTAGCGTGTGGTGGTGCGTGATGAGAAGGCCATGGCGCGTCAGCAGCTTTGCATACAGGAGTGGTTTTCCTGCGCAATGTGAGACTAACGTTAACGTCACTCACATTTCAGAAACCTGTCATCACTGGAGACATTATCTGTTGTGCTGACTGGGAAAACACATTAAAAAAAAAAAAAAAAAATCACATTTCACAGGTATATTTCTTTGCCTGTGAAAGGCAGAGATAACCTAGAACAAGACTAGGTCAAAACCTAGTATATGGCTGAACCGTGGCCAAAAGCCTTGTCGCTAGAGGTCTTTTAATTTGAAACGGATACATTGGCCAATGGGGAAATTCCAACACTCAGCCGACCGATGTCGGATTGATCAGATGATAGTTTTCTCAGAGAGTGGAAGCTGATCGCGCGACTTGCATTCACATGGTTTTCGGTTGGAACTCAGAGCCCAATGTTGTTGTCATTAGCTTGTTAGCTTTAGCTAACACATTTGTGCTATTTCACTGGTTTACGAACCCGGCCGTAGCACAAAGGAGAACGTTACAGTACTAGACTTCAACTACTAACTCTACGTTTTAATGTTGTTGTTTTAGCTCTCCTAAGGTATCAAATAAAATGTGTTATCGTTAACAAAATGCTCCAAACGTTCATTGTTGTGTTTGGCTACGTTGAAAAAGACAATGACGCCAGAACTAGGCCAACTCGTGTTGCATCTAGAATTCTGATTTATCCGACTTGATTATCTGACTTTGTAGAGTGTTCACATCAAACATATGCTGCGATTTTCTGTTTATACCTTTCTCTCGAAATATTGTCTAAACTAGCACAGTACAGGCTTTCCTCCATCTCATCCATTCTGCTTTTCACTTCCTGCCCTCCGTCTGAATTTTGTGCATCACGTGACCGCAAACAACGAATGGTGTAACTTCATCACTCAGTGAGTCAGTCAGTGAGGGACAGACATTCGCGTTTATACTGTTGTGATTGCAGTACTGTTGTGATTGCGCTAGAAGGCTAACAAAACACATTAGCTTTATGACAGTAACGGGTTGCCAACATCAATGGCGTCTCCAGCACTGGCAAATGTCTCGCTTGTGAAATATTTTACTACAATGTGAATTTTTTAAAAAACAACAAAAAACAACAACAACCAATATCTTCACAATTGTTGAAGTATATTTATAGGATGTGCAACAATGAACAAAAAGAAATCTGTCTCTTTGGATTGGCAGTGTGTTGACTACTCTGTAGCTTCTTGACTCTACCCATCCCCCTCACAGATTGCTGCCCTCCAGGTAAATACACATTTGGCTCAGCATGGAATGGAGAAGCCCAGCAGAGCACAGCAGTGTACTGCAAGGCCCTCTACTACAAAGCTGAACATGAATTGCTATGCCCATATGCCCATAAGGAAAGGGTGTGGGTCATCTCAGTTGAAGCTACTTTGAGGGTGGGAGGATTGTGTAAAGACAAACAGATGCAGGCAAACACCCACCAGTTAGCATTTGTAAAGACCCTTTATGGTTTGTTTTAGCCTAGATGGGTGGCAGATAGGTATGGTTGGTTATCTAGGACAATGTAATAACTACCTGAAAGTTTTGTCAAAAAGTATTTTAAAGAAAATTTTGCATAATTTTCGTGAGACTGATTTTATATATCTATTTTTATCTATCCCGGTCCTCTAAAGTCCATATATGTGGTACTCCAAACGTCTTAAAAGAAACAACACCAAGAATTATATGTGAATATTATTTGCCAAAGATCTGACGCTACACCACACTGAAGTGGCAGAAGAATGACAATAAAGTCATTAAGAGTCAATGGCAGTGGTTCCCCAGTACACTCCTGTGGTCAAATCGCAGTATCCCTGCACATGCACACACACTCACAAGTACATGCACACACATTTTTCGAGGTATGCAATTTGTGTGTACACAAAGGGGTATGCATGTAATGTGTTTGCTCTGTGTGTGTGTGTGTGTGTGTGTGTGTGTGTGTGTGTGTGTGTGTGTGTGTGTGTGTTTAACCAAGAAGGGTTATGTTCTGCAACTCACGCTGTAGACTGCAGCGACTCCAGGCTGTGTCGGAAATATACGGTCGTCCAGTGATGGCTGAACCCTGGGGATTCTGGGACGCGGTGCTTTAAGGAAAATTCTGAGAGGTAACTAAAGGCTCAAAACATTTCACATGGTGGGTTAGAGACAGGGATATTAACAATCGAAACCCACCGACACGAGTCTGCGGGGACAAGAACAGGAAGACGGGCAACAAGTTTGTGGTCATGTTTTCTGTGTACATGGGAAAGACATGTTGAAATCAAAACTGTGCAGATCAAACCACTCAAGTAACCTTTACCCCAGATGTTTATGCTTATTATTTAATTCTAGAACATTGTTAGCTTGTTAGGAAGTCTCTATTTAACAGTGAAACGCGAAGGGATTTCGTCATTCCTGATAGCTGGGCTAATGAAATTTAAGGACTTTCCCCTCGTCTCCTATGGCCCTTGCCCCCTTCCCTCCCACCGAAAATGCCCCATCTTCAAGAGTACACCATGTACCTTCACCACTGTGCACGTGTTCAAGGGAAATCCCGACATGGATCTCCGGACCGCTCTAGACCTCCCAAAACGGGGAAAGATAAAGTCCTTTTGGAAAAAAACCAGAAAAGGTAGGAACCGAATTCACTGTTCATCCCTTCGGTCGTTCTCTCTTATGCCAAGTCTAAGACACCCACAAAAACAACACTAATTAAGTTATCCTTGGCCCTCCTGGAATTATTTGCACAAAAACGTTTTAACAATGTTTTTTTTTTCTTTTATGGTATCTGAAAGTGAAAGGGACGGAGAGAGTGTGGAACAGCCAGATGGAAGACAGAACCTGCTCAGGCGGTTGTCTGTGACACAGACTCACACTGCTGGTCACGTGATTTAAGGGAAACTGAATGTCTGGCTTTCTTCCTTTCACCTAAATAATGCCTCTCTTCCCACTAGGCCCTCTTCCCTACACTGCTCTCACCTGCAGGGGCCCTCATCTGTGCTGGCACCCCGCCAACACCCCCGCTCTCCAGAGCAGCAGAAAAAGGAGAAGAAAGAGAAAGTAAGAATACTCCTTAAGAAGCTGGGTTTTTTTTAACTTTTTTTTTTTAACTGGGGCGACAATACCACAGACAGACAGACAGACAGACAGACAGACGAGTAAACGCTGCGTCTTCTCACACTGTGGTGACGGTCTGGTTGAGACACAATGAACCAGAGTTGTGGTGGTGGTGAGGAGCAGAGCTGGGTCACAGTATTCAAATGACTTTTGTTTTTACATGCTCAATACCAGCCTGGTGAATTTTGCCACATGGGACAATGAGTAAGACCGATTAGAGGATCACAATGAAACAAGTCAAGCGGTGTACTTTTCTGTGATTGACAGTGTACCATAGACACTGGCTCTCACGCAGCAAACCAAAATTTGGCAGGCCAAGAAAATGAAAAGCAATCCTGAAGAATTATTTTCAAATACTAGATTTAGCTCCGATTGGCCCCATCGCTAGTCTGGTGAAGGGGGCCACTGACAGAGACACGTAGAGAAAGACAGGAGGAGGGTTGGGGGGGGTCTATCAACGCCAAGGCAACCTGATCCGTCTGCTCTGGCTGACCACTGGTTGGCAGGGGTGTTTGTGTTGTGGAATGTAAACAGAGGGGAGTGAGAGAGTGTTGTGCAGGGGAAAGCGGGGTCCAGCCTTCAGGGGCAACAGGGACATTTCCATTGGGGGGGGGTGGACGACATGTCAGGAGACATTGTTAACAGTGGTGGGAACACAGATGGGGAAGGGTAAAATGATCAGGTGAGACAAGACAACCGACACCTTTAAGGAATTTGGCAGGCCAGGCCGCATGACTCCTACTGGCATTACGATCTGACCGGTTTGTGGCAATCGCCGTTTGGAGCTGAATTGCCGTCTGTATGTGCAATCTGTATGTGTAGATGAAGGAGTTTTGTTTGACACAGTCACTATTTTATGTGTGTTCAATCTGGAGGCAACATTGGCACCAGCCACAAATACTGAAGGTAATGCAACAGTACAAAGTGGTTGTGTCAACAGTGATTTGACATTTTCACTTCCAAATATATATCCAACCTGCATGAACATTGTAGAATGTGTTTCATGACCTGTTCTATAAGGTAATACACATTAAGCCTTAGATCAAGTGTAACACTAAAATAATACTGTTACATAATTTCCAACTTTAGCAATGTCCCTAAGAGGTGTGCTCTATGTGTATACTGACTGCTGCCTTTTGGTTGTACACGGAAAACTGTGTTTGAATTTTAGGTCAGTCAAATCAGTAGCTTGCCTGTTTTATAAAAAGTGGTATCTAAAAAAAGTATCAAGCAAATGACTCCTTTTAGAAATAAGGTCACAGAAATATAAAAATGCATATAGTTATACCGTGTTAGTTTTGACAAGAATCCACTCAATGCAGCACACATTTATCATGAATCTCAAACCAACTTGCCATTAAAAGTCATAGCTGGATGTGTCATAAATCTAGTTTTGCTTCTGACTGTATGCAAATCGTAAGTGAAAACAAGCGATCATTTAGCAGTCTTGAAGGAAACATGGGGTTGGAGAAGGACATCTGTAGATCCTGCAGCATGTTTTCTCCTTTACTAATTAGGTGTAGTGTTTGAGGCGAATGAACAGGTAATATCTAATCTAATCTAATATATAATTGGAGAGGAATTTATAACAAAATCCAAGTTTTTTTCTTGCTTCTTTTGGACAACTTGGAAAATCAATGTTAGTCTGATAAATGTTTGTGTAAGACTAGCTTTAAAACAATACTTCACTTTAGTGTAACATTAAAAAAAAAAATCCAATTTTTGGCAACAGATATTCCTGTGTGGGTTCATTAAAAGTCTGCCAACAACAAAGGCAGGCCCAGTTAACCATATCGATGTCATGCACTTGCCATCGTTGTGCTTGACTTTTTACACATACACATACTAAAGCAAGGCCATTTCTGTATACTATATTACTTTTTTCCATGCCGTTTGTCTTTTTTATCAAAACTTTACTTCGCTCGTTTGCATTCATCAACAATGGGCTAAAACACTCTGTAGTTTGAGCGTCCATTTGAGTCGTGTGTGTTGGGAAAAACCAGCACACTAAAGTTAAATATCCCTTAATGTAAAGCCCTATTCGTGGACACCCATAGAAATGAATGGACGCAGATGCAATAACACCCACGTCTGGTACACGTACCAGTCACAACCATGAAAGTGGCTGCCCACACTAATTAGGCCCTAGTCATTAGTTTGATCTTCATTAATTTTCTGCTTGAGGAGAGGAGGAAAGCAGTGTCATCTTACAGACTTACAACAGGCATACTGTTACAGAAAATGGCATTGTCGGTGAAAAATTAAGACGTTTTATGTACCGAGTAATCATCTACACCAGCCAGCCAATTGACACTGGACCCAAGGGAGGCCACTGGTGACTGAATTACATTTGACCCTGGCCCACCTCGATACAATAGACAGGTCATGTAATCAAGTTCAACAGAAGGATGGGGGAGGGTTGTGGGTCACTGACCCAACTATAAAATATCACTCATGAATACCAAATATCTGAGGTGAAAGGACATGCGAGGACAGCAGCCACAGACCTCTGCTCATGACGCTCCAAGCACTTGATGTTAGAGGGAAACGTCAGCTTTCTGAAAAGCCTGTCCTTTCGATCACTTATCAAGCCACTCTTCAGGACATCGAAAAACTTTTCACGCCCGTTTTTTTTGTTTCTGAGAACCTGCTGCCAGCCTCCTGTTAACACCTCTTACCAATGCCATGGAAGAGTAGCACAGCAAGGCAGGTGCTAGCAGTGTGACGCAGAGTAGAGTCTCTGGATTTCTTCACGAGCTGTGCTACATTAGCCTCAACCTGAGACCAAACCTAACCCTGAAGACTCATTTGTAATGAAGGATTAAGGTTATCAGTAGCCCTGACCAGGCTACTACTGTCCTGACTCCAATGTCAACATGGAGGGATGTGAAGAGGGCATCAAGCAGAAAAATAATGGGGGAACGACAGGCTCTGTTTGAACCAAAGGGATCACACTCGACAAAGACAATGTAGTGGTTTTTCATTTTGAATTTGCCCATATGCATAATCCCTCAAAGAACAGGATTGGTGGTTTGTGAAATGGTCCGGTGAAATAAGACACTTAATGTGTAATGAGGTTCGTCTCTCTTAAATCAGTGTTTCTCAGCTACTGGGTCATGACCTAAGTGGGTCAGGAGACATTCTCACAATGTCACGGAACAAGTACAATTTAAAAAGGGGAGCACAGTTTTATCCAATATACCGGCCTGTGACTTCTCGGACACGGTAGAATTTGGATCCTGAGCAAAACCAGTTGGGAACCCCTGCCTTAGGATGTGTCTGTGTATTGACCCCAGTTCTCCTGGGAGATCATGAAGTAGCCGAGGCCACTCCCCCATGCCCTTTGACCCTACAGTGACCTGTAAGCCTCATTTAGAGCCATAGGGGAGGAGCTGCTGTTACTCCTGCTCCATCATTAGATTAATGTAAAGCCACTTAAGTGCTGAGTGTGTAAGTGAGCAAGACAGAGGGAATGGGAGCGAGAGGACAGGATAGAGTCACGAATACCAGAGATTCGACCGGGAAGGCAGGAAAAAAAGATGTGTAACAGACAGTCGTCTCGAATGTGAACCAAAGGCCGTTAAGAGTATCACAGAGAGATGAAGAGATGAAGTCTGAGCTGTTGACCTGGCTGTTCTGCAGCAATTTTTGGGCAAAACTGAACAGCAATGTTTCCCCCTGCGATATAATTATACACAAATAAACAAATGTGTATATCAGTATGTAGATAAAATGTTACCACAGCAGTGCAGTCATGCGTCACATAAATATAACCCCATTCACTGATCCATCCATACGGGCCTACAGAGCCCACCTATCTGCCTTGGCAGTGGCCCAGCCTCTGCCCTCTGTGCAGGCTACCTGGAACTCTCAGTGCACGGGGTTCAAAGTGAAGGCACAGGAAGTGAGTGGAGACAGCCCAGATGGTGCAGACACAAACCCTCCCTCCCTCCCTCTCTCTCTCGCTCTCTCTCTCTCTCTGCCTCTGTCTCTCTTGCTTTCCTCCTCCCTCTCGTTCTGTCTCTCCGTCTCTGTAGGGGAGTCAAGCCAGGAGTTGGGCCCCCCTCCGTCGGTGGATGAGGCAGCCAACACATTGATGACGCGCCTGGGCTTCCTTCTGGGAGACAAAGTGAGCGAGGGGCCAGCCGGTACCCAGTACAGCATGGAGGAACCCGAGGAGAGACAGGTGAAGGCCTAACGAATGCAGCGTGAACACACACACACACACACACACACACACACACACAAACAAGAAATTTTTATTTTTTTTAACACCCAATTCTTTTGTGAGGGTGTAACGCGTGGTATATTAAATAGGGCTGTCAAAGTTAACGCGTTAACACATGCGTTTAATCTAAAATGATGATGACGTAATGTCAGCACGTACGCACTACGCACAGAGCGAACAAAGATGGAAAGGAAGGACAGAGCTTGTTGACGGAAAGTGTTAATTCAAAAAAGTTGCCTTGATGGCTCTTTGAACAAAACCGCACGTTTACAAGGTAACGGATGTGTTATCTAAATCCCCCCCCCAAAAAAATCATAAATCTACAGCTAGAACGATAAAGATGCAGTATTGTTAGAATCTGATCTATGCAGCATCAGAAAGTCATTTTAATCTTGTGATGTCGTGAAAATACTCGCAATCTAATTTGACTGGAAAAAAGACATTTGGGAAATGTGCGAGTCTTACTACATGTTTAGATGTAGGGTTGATGTTTAAGAGCTTGATGATACTGTGATGCTTCATCCACTTTCATGCTATTGCCACGGTTTAGCCTAAAGAAACGGAGCTGAACCTTTGATTGTCTCTTATCATTATGAGTGATTTCAACATGATTTTAAGACACTGCTCTTTTAAAATTAAACAAACCAAACCAGGAGCTGGTTTGATCATTTTTTTGCGTTTGACATTTACCTCCATAATATTCTTGTTTACACACTGTTTTCACAGATCTTTGGAAGGCACGATACCCAGATCAAAAGACAAGCCAGTAAATTGCCCTCAACACCAGAGTGTTTTGAATTCAGAGTTTGTCAGTGTCTCTCCGCTGAGGATCAAATGTCTACCGTTCTAATTACATTTTTCTATAACAAACCCAATATTTTTGTGCCTCTTATATCTCGTGCTTATTGCTACCAGCTTTCCTGAGCTGACATCCAGCAGGTTATGTTTAACATTTATTTCCTCTATTCCTGTACCTGGCAGTTGTGTCCAAACACCTCTTAGCACAATGGACTTCCTCTTAGCTCAACAGCAGATGCCCTGTTCTCTCTACCTAAACTTGATTTGTCAGGTATACATTTACTGAATGGTGGGAAAACGGTGATAGTTGAGAAATATGGAAGGAAATGGGCGAACCTGTTGCCGAAGCGTTTCAAGCGGGCTCCTGTGGGTCTGCACTAAATCAGCGTGGCTAAGCGATTAGACTGATGGACTGACCGTGCTTGAAGTAAGCGTTGCCATAGCAGTGGGGGTGTATCGAGTGAGAGAGGTTTATTCAAGCGGCTCCTTTTAGAGACGTGACTCATACCATCACCCTGCTGTGTTGTGTTCTCTCAGTACAAACTTACTTTAAAATATCTGCCCCAAATTACCCTTCTCCGAATTTGTGATCTGTTTGATGCATTAACCACCACCAAAAATGACAGGGAATGCCTCAAGACCTCTGTTAAATCTGGTAAGAGACAAGAGAGTGAGCTACAGTAATATTTTAATGTATGTGAGGTGCACTAAACGTTTAAGGGGCAGTACAATTCTGATAGATAGGCATGCGCCATCTGGGTACTAGCATGGTGATGCAGCTAACGCGCTAGCAATGCCATCAGTCTCTCTTAAAGGTACTATATACCATATTGTGAACATTAATATAGCAGCTAACAACTATTTTCTATGTAAAGATATAGTGGAGTAAGGGCGTCCTGAGCGGAGAATGAAGTCACACTCCCTCTGTGTGTGTAGTAATCCGAGCTTCTCTGTTCTTTGTTTTGGTAGCCGGTCCTGCCGCGCGTGCATTTTAGTGCATGTGACTCTCTGCGAAGGCATGGGGGGAGGTGTAGCCGATGAGTCCATTTGTTTTGGTATGAGATGCTGGTCCTCCAGTGCGACAGCTAGTGGCTGAATGTCGTATATAGCTCCTTTAATACCTGTCGCTATTATAAAGTTATTCATTCTACCCTTTTAAGAGTCTGTTGACAGTGGAGACAGCCGACTATGTACATGCTACCATAGCTAACATCATGCGGTTCGCCGACACACTAAAAATATGTGGTCTGAATTCGGCGCCTTGCCCCAACTCAGGATGACCTATAACTCACCTGACCACACGTGGTTCAACAATCTAAAAATACATGATTTGGATGGGAGTCTATGAGCAAGGAACAAGGGTGCTAGCACGTTATTTTTTTGTATTTTTTCTCTTCCTTATCTCAGCATAGCCTCCACCTCTATATAACACAAGTACTAACATGTTACATTTGGCATGGTTGAATTCCCGCAGTAGTCAGAGCCTCCGCTGCAAGACCCCACCAACTGACGGAACAAGGTGACCTTAACTGGGAGAGAGTGCAGTTAATTGCCTCCGCTAGTCACTCTCCCGCTCCCTGAATAGAGACGAGGCTCCACGTTCAATCCAATCCCCTCACGGTGTTTAAGGTCAGAGCAACACAAGGCAGAGTTCATTAGCCCAGCAGATAGAGCTGGTGTGTGTGTGCGTGTCTAGGGATGTGTGGGTTTCGCGTCTGTGGAGGTAGGCAACTTTGTTTATATAGGTATGTGTGTGTAACAGGCTTGTATGTTTATGTAAGGAGTGTGTGAGTAGGTGTGTGTGTGTGTGTGTTTGTTTGTGTCGGGGTCAGGCTCCTGTGAATATGGCAATTTAGTGGCTCCATGTCCCTCCATGCTGAGTACAGAGGACAGCCATGACTGGAAGTGTGCCTAACAGCTACACTCTCTGTCTCTCTATCTCGCTCTCCCTCTCTCTCTCCCTCTCCCCCTTTCTCTCAATCACATGTATACATATACACATTGACACACACAGACCAAACAGAGGCTAGGCGCTATGTAATGGCCAGTGTGTTCCCTGGCTCTCAGCTGTCACAATCCGTGAATCAAACAAGCCACCGAGGCCGACAAGCCCACAGGTGTAAATATGCACAGCACACAACCGCTGTGCAGTGTCGAGTGTGTTTTAGATTATGACGCTGTGGCATTAAAAGATGAATATTATTAAAAAAAAAGAACAGACTCTCAGGGGGGGGGCGTTGACAAAGAATGCATAACCACCGCTGAGACCGACCATCAGTTGTGCATCAATTGCGGCCTCCATCCGCGTTGTCTTAAGGTCGGACTCACTGAAGACATTGCACTAATCACATTACAGCGCAAACACAGCCGCGCAGTTTGGCACTGATTGCACTTGGCGATGTGGCAAATCGTTAGCGACGTAGCAAAGCCTTTGCGCCACGCGCGCGCGTTGAAAACAGCCCGGGCAATGCTGGAGAGGACGAGCAAAGTGTAGTTCTCAGAGTGTGAACCGGAGGCGCCGACTAAGCAGGTGCATTCCTCAAAACTCAAAAAATGATATTCTTCTTCAAAGTATCTGCTCTCTAGCACACTTGGGATGGCTGCAATCACAGCTGCCGGGATCATTGGAGAGTCTGGGTGTGACACCCCTTATGCGCTTCAATTACCGCCAGCTTTCTGAAGATCTTAATAATTTTGCTCTAATTGCGAGTGGCTATTAGCGATGATCTTTGTAACGAGTCCATTTGCATAGAAATGGGTCATTTTTGCACCAGATTCCTTCATTTAAATAAGTTTGAACAGCGTTGGTGCACTGTGTCGCCATTTCCTTGGCAGCACGGTTAGGTGCGCATTTCACCCACTGCGGATGGTTTTTGAATCAGTGTTTTCTTTTTGTCTTGTTTGCGAGGATTAACAAGCTGAAAAGCCTTGCAGTTCTTTTGTGAATTCCTCCCCTCAACGTTTGTTTTTGTTTTGGGGTCTTCGTTTGGCTTTATGATTACTAACAGTGACAATAGCACAAACAAAAAGATCACACACACCACACTCGTCCAACTATGGTATCGTGTGTGTGCGTGTGTGTGTGTGTGTTCGTGTGTGTGCGCGGTGGTTGAGGTGGTGATGTTACACAACAGCGATGCGAAGTGTCTAAGCAAATCCACTGCAGATTGGTTTAGACAAGGTGTGTCTCATCTGTCCCTCCCTGTCCGAGTTAACACACCAGACCAGAGCTCGCCTCGTCCGCCCCTCTCACCCCTCCCGGCCTCGCTGTAGCCTCCTCAGCGTTCTCCCCAGGGCTGACCTGGACCCGGGAGCACCACCATTGAGGAGAGACACACAGTCGTCCGTTGCGTGTGACTGCGCGCGTACAAATGTACTCGCCTCCTTGTGTTTTGCATACACTTGGTTGCGTATGTTGCACACTTGCGTTTCTATGTGTGCACGCTTGTGTGTGTGTGTGTGTATGTGTGTGTGTGTGTGTGTGTGTGCGTGTGCGCGCGTGCAGTGGCTGTGTGTGTTAAGTCTTTGCACTGCAACAGATACAGCACAGCAGAGTGCTTACGTCCCCTACGGTCTCTGCTTCTCCTAACCTGAGTCGACACAGAAGAAGGTCACCGCAGGGTGTCCAGACAACACTGTGACAGCCACCATCCACTGAGAGGGAGCAAGGAAGCACTTTATATACCAGGATGGGATTTCTCCCATTTGGTTTCAATGGGAGATTTGTAGGTTTTCTGCTTCCTTCCTTCCTCCTTTGTGTTCCTGGTCAT
>OMKK01090768.1:3333-13716 GCA_900302305.1 Polymixia japonica
TCTCTGGAAGCTTAATCATGTGTAATGCGCACACACACACAGAGAGAGAGAGAGAGAGAGAGAGAGAGAGAGAGAGAGAGAGAGACTAATCTGTGGGTCATTGACTAATGGCGCCTAAACCAACTATCATCTGAAAATATATAATCTATATTACCGCAGTATGTCTGCAAGCTCGGTATGAACTGTAAAGTGTATTTATTTCCTGTAAGGTCTCTCTTATCAGCACTGTCTATTTCAGAAGGCCTAACATAAACCACATATTCTATTCCATTTTCTATGCAATATTATATCATTTCCAAATCAAATTTTCCAAAGCTAAAGTGATGGATAAATTATACGCAACACTACGGCAACCAGTCCATAAACAATAAGCATAGTCATAGCACCCCCCCAACACACACACACACACACACACACACACACACACACACACACACACACACACACACACACACCCCACCCCCTGCACCTGTTGTGGCCCTTAGTTGATATTGCTACAACACGATTTACCAAAGACACTCAGAATGAATATGGAGGAGAAAATTATTGGTTTGGTAAACGCAACAAACATAACATACAAATCAACAATATCAGCACGACATCTATAATGTTGGTCACCGTTCTGTCCAAAACAGGATCTTTTGAGCCATCTAGTCGTACATTTCCTTACAATAAATACGCATAGCCAGACTGTCACAGGCCAACTGTACATCGGGATTATTCAGGAGAACCGACCAGAGTACAAATATTATCCATCCATCAACTTACCAACTCCGATTTTCTCGTCCTCTGTCGGGGTCCACATGATCCCGGTACAAAAAAATTCCCAAGAAAGTATACACCCGCTGTGACACTTCTCATGGAAATATCACCGAGAGAGAGAGAGAGAGAGAGAGAGAGAGAGAGAGAGAGAGAGAGAGAAAGTTTACATGAATCGCCCGCGGTAGGTTGAATAAATCTCTCTCTCTGTGCCAACGTGGAGATGAAAAGGAATTTAAAAAAACCCGGTTGGAAAAGATAAACTGTGTCTCATATTCCGGTGGGTCTGGAATGACGCACGATGTCTGGACGATGCTGCGCTGCAATATTATACATCTTCACCATCTTCATCATCTTCACCCTGCTGTGACTCTGGACCACCGTGATCCCCCCCCAGTTCAGTCTGGACCACTGTGATCCCCTCCCAGTTCAGTCTGGACCACCGTGATCCCCCCCCAGTACCCGGTGAAGGTCCGACCTCCTCTGGATTCCCTGTTTTCCCTATTTTCCAGGCGACAGTCAACGCAGCATCCCAGACCGACCCGTTACATGCAGTCCTGCTTATTGCGCTTCTCCCTGCTGAACCGGTGCAGCCGCTGCAGGATTGTCTTGTCTTTTAGTCTTATTAAAACTTGTTGGAGTGTGGAAAAAAAAAACAACGACACGTTTAAAGTAATATCGTCTCCATGAGCGTTATGAAGCAGCGAGATGAGTCATTTCAGGGAAGCCTGCGCTGGTTTAAGAGGATCAGACGAACGGGAACGTTGCGTCAAACCCTACAGAGAGAGAGAGAGAGAAGGTTACGGGCTATAGGGTTAGAGAGAGAGAGAGAGAGAGAGAGAGAGAGAGAGAGAGGGGCGGGATAGCCCCTCTTGGCTGCTGCGTCATCTATCTAGTGGTTAGGTGGTTATAGGTGGTTAAAGGTGACATGACACGCTTACAAATTGGCACATAGTTGATCCCCTGATCCACTGGCAGGCTACACATGAGAGAGAGAGAGAGAGAGAGACACCTGTGTCCTTGCATGTCCTATACACAGAGGTATATATGCTTTAAAGGGGAGATATCCTAAGTCCCTGTGATCATTAAAACATGTAGGTTTTACTCAAAAAATAAACATAAAATGATGTCCATTCCGAGTATTGCAATTCTACCCCGTGTGTCTCTTACAATGAACAGACTGTTTTGGTGGATAGGGCCTGAGATTTACTCATATGAAAGAGGCACAGCCCTGATTGGCCACTTGATGGGGAGGGGCGGTGAAAGATTTTGTAAAATGCTCCATCTTGACTGTGACTGGTGGGCTGAGATGTCCGTCACAGGTCTGGGGAGCACGTTTGCATCTTGTGACATCACAAATCTTTTACAGTTGCTTAATCATATATAAACTAAAATCTTAGATATGAAAGGACTACTAATTTTTGATTTTCCAGGATATGTCCCCTTTAAAACATCCAACAAATCCCCCTTATCGGTGCTACATGACACAATTATAGTTGAAGGAAATAAGCAGTTGTTGATGCCTTTAAAACAAAGTAGCCTGTGTTTTAAATCATTGTGGTTCTCCTGTATATTTATTCTACCACAACAGAACTTCAAAGTAAGAGCATACGCATTCTTGGTTTCTTGCTCACCATGTTCAATATGTACCACTTGCTATGCAATGCACACTATTTCAGTTGCCATATTATTTTCATGGGCAGATTTCTGCACAGCGCTTACAGGGTTCATAAGCTAATCATGGTGATCTCCAGGGAACCTGCTGCACTGGATAATTCTACATCATTATAAAACTACTTCTTTGACGAAAAAGATCTGCTTTTTTAAAGCGAGCGAGAAGGACTTTCTTTTTTCTTTTTTTTTAACTGATACAGTAGCAAGCAGCCTACAGAGCAAGATGAGACACAGCAGAGAGGGTTCTGCTGGGATCTGATCCCAGACCAGCCGGGGAACGTGGTACCAGACGTGGGGGGGACTCCAGTGCAGAAACCGCCATGATCAACCATCTTAGAACCTTCCCAGTCCAGACATTCTGTTCCCCTACACTAAGGAAGGGAACAAGTCCACACTTCAGACAAGGAGACAAGGAGACAGTAGGTTTGGGACATAGCCACTGTGTCCTGTTGTTTTTCTGAATAGTGAGCGCAATAGCGAGCAGGTTCACAGGGATAAACTAAGCAGAACCAGACTAAACGCAGTGTGTTCATAGGTTCCTAGTCTCTGGAACTGTTAACACACACTCAAGTACTGGGGGTCAAACTGCAATGGGAACACTTTGGAGAGGATATCACTGAAAAGATAGGTGACTGAACTTCAACGGCCGCACGTTGAAACACGGCCATTTCTAATTCCGCATGAGTTCATTGTCGGACATTTTCTTCACAGGCTAAAAACCAGCGGCAGACATAACGTTTAAATGCCCCATAATAGCATCAGACGGTAACCTTCACTCAGCGCTGGAGACAAACTTCACATACTCCACAACCGTGACAGACATGAACCTCTAAAAAAAGCTGCAACGCAACCGCCTCACACACTCCAGAAGACTGTCATGCAACAATTTCACACACTTCAAAATAGTGCAGTCCAATAACCTCACACACTAATTCAAAAATGGTGACAGCTGAAGTTTCAGCCGATGAATTGCGTAACTGTCTGTCCCTCTCGCAGTAATCCTGATCCTCATATCACCAAGTATCTCACGCAAGGTCAGATATTTAAAAGGCTAACATACTGAGAGAGAGAGAGAGAGAGAGAGAGAGAGAGAGAGAGAGAGAGAGAGAGACAGAGAGCTGGGATTTGAAGGAGTTTGAGACACTCACTGAGTGAAATAAACAACAAATTAGCATTCTGGTCTAGCCAAGGCCAGCTAACTGTGAACGGAGGACAGAGATAGAGCAAGAAGACTGAGGAGAAAAGACAGAGAGAGAGAGAAAGAGAGCAAATGAGGGAGTAAGAATGATAGAGAATGAACGAGAAGAAGGGAGAGAGAGAGAGAGAGAGAGAGAGAGATTGAGTGTGAATATAAAGGACCTTTCCAAAGAAGAATAACTCAGAAAATGACAGGAGCTTTTTCCAACAGACTTTATGCCAATTCTTTAGAGCAGCACAGAACAGAATATGCTTCGCTCTCGACGTTAGCAAACTGAGAACCTTTTATTAAGAATTTTAATCATATTAAAATAGACTATGTACAGTGACATTTGTAGTTTTCATACAGCATCCATAAAGAAAGACTTTAAGTGGAAATCTCCAAGATCTCCCGTTTCGTTGTCTTTGGCGGCCCCTGCGGTGAAAAGCAGTAACTGCAGGAGTGTAATTGTACCTCACTTCAAAGGGAAAACGCACCACTAACGCTAATTTGAATGCAGACATTTATTTAAACGAAAATCTTTGGAGATCTTCGAGATTGCCATTTTAAGTTAATTTTTTTTACATTTAATAACAGCGTTGCAGTGTGGCCAACGCACCATTGGCTGGATGCACCCAAGCATGCAAAGAAAAACAAATTCAAAGAAACTGCATCTTCACGTCTACCCAGCAATGAGAAGGTCTCCATCACATCTGCAGAAGATGCAGTTACAACTTTGTAAGAACAGAGAACAGGCCATCTTTCTGATGATACGTGTCAGTGATATGCTGGTTTTGCAGGAAGGATGAAGGGTGAACATCGACATGGGTCCCTGTGTGAATCCAGACATTCATTACAAAGCTGCAGGTGTCACCTTTTCTAAATGGCGGGACCCCAATTTGGAATGAAACCTTTCAATTAAACCTTTTCAGAAACAACCTTTTAGTCACCTGTGAGGATCTGTACAGACTGGAGATGAAATATCTTCTCTCTGAATCTCATTCAATCTTTCTCTCGCTCATATCTCTAAGCGACGGAGGCTTAAATTACAGCCACATCAGTGTTGTTTCTGAACAGGGATAGAGCTTCTCTGTCGTGCAGAATTGTAGAAACGTATATCGGTATCCATCAGGATTAAACACTGTGCAATGCTGACCTCTAGTGACTAATTTGAATGACAGCACATTAAAATCTGCTTTGCACTAAACAAATATTTACCGTTCTTGTAACTACATAGAGATGAGATGCAGTCATGATTTGCAAAAGTAAACATCTCATGGACATGTAAACCAAGGTGGGAGAACCTTGTGGTATGTTTGAGAATAGTAAAACACCTCTGAATGATGTTTGATGGCCTGCCAAAGTGGCTGGTAGACTAGAGCAAGTCACCAAGTCAAAACGGACGAATCTTAATTTCCAACCCTGACTGAACAGAGAGATAGAACTCTGCTTCTTATGCTGGTTACCACAGTCACCCGACTTCTGCATTGTTGCCAAGGAAACAATCTCCTTAGCTTTGTGTAGACCTGATGACTGAGGCCCAGGTTGGGAAGGGCTAAATTCCAGTTGGTTAGGCTCAACCTGTGGCCTGTCCTCCTGCACTGGTGTTTGTTTTGTTTCATATTCATTTCATTCCTCAAGGGAGAAATCCTCTTTTCTCTCCTGGGGGTGGAGCAGGTAGGGAGAAGACTTTTCTCCTCCCCTGCAGCACCTCTCCATTGGTCCTCTCCCCTGTCCATCAAAAACCTCAGACGCTACAGGTGAACAGATTCTTGGGAGGAGTTTCGAGTCGGACCGGTGATGTAAACATGGTTTAGAAAAGAGAATATCAACACACTGACCGACACTCTTGTTGTGAAGCTCATGTCTCACTGAACCTTCACATAACACAGTCTTTTTATGTTATTTTAGCATGAAATAACATTGAAATGTTGCACATACCAGCTTCGAGTATCTTGCTCAAGGATACTTTGACAGATATAGCCAGACGGGGGAGTTAATCTAGGACCTTAACGGTAGGGAGGACCTCACTAATCACTTGGCTGTCTGGCCTCCATTTAAAGGTACAATTAAAGTAGTTAAACACGTGTCCCAGGTGCTGAGCTGAGAGGAATCCAATACAAGACAAAGTGTAAACCAATCCCCTACCTGCTCAAGTTCCTCTGGATAAGAACATCAGCTAAACAACCAAAATGTAACACTAATTTGTTTTAATTAATTTAAAAAGGCAACGATTCTGATGGTGAGGTAATGATTATCAAGCCTCACAGAACAGGCCTCACCTGATTAAGCCCACTAAGCAGAAATATGACCTTTTTACAGTAAATAAAATACTTGGGGACACAAATATCACTATTTGGAATTAGGTAGGCGAGACAGATTCTGATTTAAACTTTCTCATCTTCCATGTCTGGTGTCCTTCCAGACCTGGGTCAAAATAGTAATACAAAATAATTCTCGTCCCTGACGGATCTGCATTTACCACACCAGGACAACTCCCACAGGCTCAGGACGGCTGCTGATCACAGAGCAGCATCCTAAACCGACGCTGTGACGGTTTAAACGTTCTTGCGCTTACCGTTTCGTCTGGGGACTTCAAACAAACAAAGAAAATTATTTCTAAATACAGTTTGACCCGGGTCTGTGGCCTTTAAAAGTCCTTAAGAGATAGCTCCAATCTAATATATGTGATGGATGTCAGAGGAAAAGTCTAAAAAAAAAAAAAATGAAAAAGTCACTCTTCTAAATGTCATCCTACCAAAGACTGAGGTCACACTTTTTGCATTAGAGCTTTGCCCATATAACCCACAGTGTGAACGTATTTCCTATCAATGCAACTTCAACGCTACTCACAAGGATAGTAGGGAAGGAAGGAAGGAGAGGTTTTCAGCATATTAGTACTAAAGGGCTGTAGCATATGTAGCATAGACAAAGTCTCATCAGTCAGTTATTCATAAATTATTTAAGCAGAGAATTATAGACAATACAATTTCTTATAAAACTATAAGATCTATGGCTCTGAATAAGACTGCTGAAGCGTGAACTCACTCCAACTCCCATTTTGGTGTTTTTCTGTTTTGTTTAGTTTCACCCGTGAACTTTAAAAGACTAGACGGTCGACGAAGTCATTAATGTGTATGTGACCCTCCGGCCTCACGACCCCGACTGACCTCCGTCAGTCTGAAGACAAGGTCGCTTATGCAAATTCGTTTCGGAGTTGCAAGGTTTTCATCCAACAGCAGCAATGTTAACTGGCTTGCTACCAGAACAATTAATTAAAAAGGAAAATAAAAAGACAATTAGCAACACTGTAATCAGCAAAGGACACCGTCCACAGGTTTTAAGCTCCCTCACAGCTGTGGAAAGTCTTGCATAACTGCACATTGTTTGATGTTGTTCACATCATTTTCAGAAGATCAGAAACGGGTTTAACATGGTCTTAGAGATAAAGCCATACATCACTGCTGTGAGACACTTGTAATTTACACAACCAAATCCCTGTGTAGGTCCGCGCACGGTCAACTGTCAAACTGGTTGTCATGGTTACGCAGCAATTTCACTTACTGTGTGTGTTTGCAAAAATGAAAATTTATCAAATACTTGGAAAAAATATATAGTAACAGTAGTGACAGTTCACCAATGTCAGGAACTGACTGAACGCGTGACTGAACATGTTTCACCAAAATAAAAAACAGCTTCAACATCCCCGCCACTGTAAATCTGCTCACAGAACAATCCCCGGATAAAGAAAGAATCTGTCCGTGTATCGAGAATCCTGCTACCGATAGATCCGTGTCTCGTATACAACACTGGTTTTAAAAACTGAAAAATATATCTATACGTGACCTTGTTGTCCAAACGCTGTAGTTTAAGGACTCGGGTCGTGTGTGTGTACAGGAAACCTCTCCGCTAGCTTTGTTTCTCCTTGTTATTTTTAACAGAAAGCACACGTTGCTCATTTCTGACAGTGCTCAGAGGGCAGAGCACTACGAGTTACAAATATTTCGATTTTCAGCAAAAGACGGCCAACGTTTCAATGGGGGGGTTTTATTAGTTGGTCATCTCCGACCAGCTAAAGTAGAGGTTCCTGGTGAACACGGGGGTCTAAAGCTAATCCCATCTATGAATAACAACACTGGAAACCCTGTTGAATGCTGGGTAGTCAAAGGAACACTGGAGCCTGTCAACAAAAAAAGATTAGTTTCCTTCACCAATAGTAGTGTAAGTTTAAATAGAAATGTTCCAGATTTTAGTGAATTTCAAACACTTTATACTGTCCACAACACTGCCTTTCTTCTAGTACAGGTTCCTTAAAAGGTGCCAACTGTAATGTTAAAATCAAATAAAATGTTGAATTACCACATTGCATGGTAAGATATAGTATAATGTTGATGGTCTGAAAGTTTCCCCCCTCTCTGTTTTGATTGTGTCTCAGTGGAGCAGTTTCTCTCTACTTCCTGGTCTTTGTTTTGCCTGTCAAACAGATCCTCCCCTCAGCCTGTCCATCAATATGTAGCTCCTCCCCTCAGCCTGTCCATCAATACGTAGCTCCTCCCCTCAGCCTGTCCGTCAACATGTAGCTCCTCCCCTCAGCCTGCACAAGACAACACCGTGCTTCTTGTTGTGGTTTGTTAGTGTAGTTCACCACTAGAGGGCAGATCTTACTGATAGCACCTTTAAGATTGGCTAGGATGGATGCTAGTCTTCTCTCACAAGTCAAATTCAAACAGACAAACAAAAATAAACCCCTTAAAAACAAGACAAAGGTCTTATTTGTGGTACAGCTCCATTGAAATGTTCTTCCAGCGTGGCTAGAGAGGCAGGTGTAGTAAAACGTCATTAATACTTATTTCCTAACTCGCACACTTTGTCCTTTCTCTTCTTAGTGAAGGGAGAGGCAGAACGACCACTAACATAAAACATCAACACCAGAGCTCCAGTTACAGCTCCTCCACCTTTGAAAAAAAAAAAAAAAAAAAAAAAAAAAAGTATTTTTTAAATTGGTATTTTTCTCCATTTTCTCCATTTATTCCCCAGGTCCCCCAAGATTATGGTCCTAGTTGACTTGCCTGGTTAACTGAGGACTGAGGGTAAGAAAAAAACAGGCAAAAATAAATAAAAATTAGAGGGGAAAACAGCGTCCTTGTGGAGGTCCAGGTTGCAGTGTCTCCACCAGGCAGGCAGAGGGCGCTCCAGAGCTGCTGCTCAGTTCCAGAGGTACCGCTGAATAAGTCGATTTTCCGGATCTGAGGAGTCTCCGTTATCCAGATACCCGAAGATGTCTGACCTCTCTGACGTGTCTGCTGCAATGTGGTAAAACCAAGAAACGGTGTGAAACTGTTATAAAACATCTATAAATGCATAACATTAAGAAAACATGAAGTGGCTTTTAAATGCACAAGTAATTAAAACTGTAAGATCTTGTCTCTCTTTTTGAGTTTATAATTATTCTCCTGAGTCTAGTTTTCAGATTCAAGGTTTGGTTTATATAGCTGGTATAGAAATAGAAATCTTACATAGTGATTTATTGGACTGAATGTGTAGGCAGGATGTGAAAGCAAAACATCAGATTTAAATGGACGTTGAGGCTGTAAAAGGCTGTTTATATTTGTGATAAGTAACAGCCAAATTTGCATGAATTTTGAGCGTGAGGCAACCTGCAAACCAAAACAATGTTGTTGTAATTCGTTGCTTAGCCACAACAGGGCAGCACTTAAAAAACAACCATGGATTGTGCCTTTAAAGAAAAAACAAACAAACATTATCCATGCACCAGTTCCAACCCAAGTCAAACATATGTGTGTATACTCAAATATTTCCTCTACTAAATTAATTGCTGATTGTATATAAAAGCCAAACAGAAGTACCTCTGCGATGTACAAATAGTGATACTTACAGTTGCTGGGGCTAAACTCTCTGTCAGAATTGTCATCTCCGTCTTCATCATCATCATCATCACTGTTGTTGCCAAGGAGACGAGCCACCTGGGGATACAGAGATTGAAAAAGCTTTACTGGACGTCTCCGTAAGAGTGGCGACAGCCGAACCTGAGCAATTATATAAATTACTGACATTCGCCAAGATCCCATACAGCCTCTTTAAGTCAGTACGTGTCTGACTAATCAAACTGCTTGGCTGAAACCACCCCTTGTATAGAGGAGGTCATTTCTATCTCCATCCACATTAGACGGCAGCGTGGCCTTGTGGGTAAGTGAGGTCTTTACCAAGAGGGCAAAGAGAATTTGTTGGTTGATGAGAGAGGGAACCAATCAAATCAAATCCAGAAACGGAAGAGAATGTTCTAGTGTACCTCTCCGTCTGAGGGAGAGTCAGGGCGGTCCGCGCGGTCGCCGTCATCTGCTATGTCGTCGTTGTCCAGATCGACGATAAGTGGGTCCGTGTCCATATCATCGTCGTCGTCATCGTCATCATCGTCGTCGTCGTCGGAGTCTGACGAGTCGTCGTCGTCCTGGTCGTCATCGTCCTGTGGGAAACGAAGCGTTAAAAAATAAATTAATCATCACTCTATACGTCGTCATGACGAACTGGTGACACATTAAACACACGAGAATCTTCATCGTCTAATGGAGACACACAAAACAAATCACACATCAAAACAAAGACAAGTTCTCATGCATTTCTCACACACCATCTAAAGTCCTCTGTGTGTGTGTGTGTGTGTGTGTGTGTGTGTGTGTGTGTTCTCTCCAGGTGAACACGGCGGCCCAGATCCCCTGGTATGAGAGGTTGTCGGAGTTTAAGATGCCATGGGA